>QZGG01003121.1:0-27398 GCA_006409495.1 Sedum album
GGGGACACATCAAAGATGAGCGTGCACAACAGGACTGTGCACCGGTTTGTCGTGTCAAACGTGATCCCCAGACAAGGCAAGCACAATGTTGTTCAGATTTTGGATTGTTTGCTGACTGATCAGCTGCTAAGGAAGAATCCCATCAATTATCCGAAGATAGTGATGATGCACATGAGTCATGTGAAGGGAAGTGGGAAGCATGGGCTGCCCTATCCGAGTATTGTTAAGATTATACTGCAAAAGTGCTGTGCATATGAACCTAAGGAAGAGGAACCGGCTTGGGAAGGGTTCAAAGAAGAGAATCTGAATGCCATGGGGTGGAATTTTAAAACAGACTATGGATGGTACAAGGAGGGAATGCCACCACCCACTGAATGGAACCAAGCTCGGGAGACGAAACTCGGGGAGATGAAGCTCCTGCTGTTGAGGAAGCTGTAGCTGCACCCAGCACCACAGACATCACTCCTATTGTGGAGATGATCACAAGGGTTGAGGCGACATTAGCTAACATCACGACTACCCTTGATTCTTTGGATGCTCGGGTGAAAGTGATTGAGGGACAAGTGATCAAGGCCAGAGAATCCGCGGACCTAGTGCTGACCAACAACATCGTGACTAAGGAAGAGTTCACGAAGCTCTTCAAGCAGATGCACTATGTCGGAACAACCCTCATGGATCACTTCAAGGACATCTTCCGCAACTTCTGACCGGCGTCTCATGGTTCCCAGCTTGATTCCCCACCACATTAGCCCCTTTTATTTCTGAACATTTTATTTGAACTTGCTTTGACATTGCCCCTGCTGTTTTGAATTTGAACTTCTGTGTTTTGGTGACATTTTATGGCATCATTTCTTTTAATTGTGCGTGTTTTTGTTAATTGTGTCGTTGATTATCTTGCTTGACTTGCTGCCCTTTTCGATGATGTCAAAAGGGGGAAGTATTACTAACACGCAGGTACAGTTTGAGGGGGAATGTAAGTTCTGAGACTGTTTCTCTAAGGGTTATCGTGCATACCCTGAGGGGGAAGTCTGATACTTGGTGCATACCCTGAGGGGGAAGTCTAGTACCCTGAGAGGGAAATCATGCACAGTTCTGAAAGGGGTATTTCATTTAATATCTGATAAATGCTTTGATTATACTGATTCAGATTATTGCTTATTGTGTTTATTGCTTATCTGTGATAGTGGTTTGTCATCATCAAAAAGGGGGAATATTGTTGGGCCTTAGTTTTGATGGATGACAAACACTAAGGACTAATATTGGCTTTGAGGTTTAATGTGATATGCAGGAAGCAAATTAAGAAAGTCTACTTGCCAAAGAAGGAATGAATAAGAAAGCAATCAAAAGAATAAAGGAACAATAGGCAGCGCGCCGACTTTGGAAGGCGCATTAATGAAGATCTTGCGAGCATTAATTGCACAACAAACATGGAAAGCAAATCTGAGTTGAGCATTTATGACGAGACAAATTAAGAAAGAAGAATCTGATTGAAGAGAAGAAGCAGAATACGAGAAGTATAAAAGAGAGTCCGACGGCTTTGAAGCTGCGCGATATCCGAGGAGCAAGAGAAGAAGGAGATTTCTTTGAGCCGGATCGTCGTGCACGTTGCTGAGAAAGTTGTTCGAGAGTACGTGTGGTGTGAGCTTTGTTAGGTTGAGTTTACGAGTTGCAAGTATTGTATCTAGTCGTTGTAGGCGATAGATAGTACGTTGTAATAGTCAAACAAGCATACCTTAAAGAAGCGTCATACGCATTCAAACCCTTCTCCGGAAGGTAGTGGTTTTACGCAGTAGTCTGGTTGGCTATTGTGGTTTCCACTATAAATCGTGAGTCTTTACTTTCAGTTTTTATTTAATTTAATTCCGCTGCGTTAACTGTTAACTGCAAACCCTCTCAGGGAACCCATAACTGAGTTACCTCAGAGGGAACGCTAACCTACGATCCAACACAATCTTTCTCGCTCCCAGGTCGTATAAGGCCTAAAACACAAAGCCAAGATCAGACGATGACATTGTTTAACTTGATAACTCAATGTTAAAGACATGTATGTGAGAGTAAGAAACTGACTTTAACAATGCGGTTCTGCTCAGCTACGAGCAATTTAGCAAAGGCAGAGGGGTCGTATTTCGCACTAGAGTCATAAGATTGCGGCATGAAGTAGTTGTTGACATAATCGTTGCTTCCAATTCCAATAGTGTAAATGCATTTGTTGAGAAGGCTTGCTACATCTGCCTTGGTAGTTTTCAAGATGCCAGGAAGTTGGTTAACAATACTTTGGTGCGCGTAGAGTTGCATTTGGAGGAATATTCTTTCACCCTGTCAATACAAAGTTTACATCAAATACTTAGTCAAGGTGTCAGATTAAAAAAAGATCACAAAAGAGTAAATATGTACATTAGTTTTGCCAGTTTCGTTGAGGATCCCAGCTGCACCAGATGCGTAGTTGACACCAATGAAGTTTCCAACAGACGCTTGGGCTATCGGTGGGAGGAAGCTAGTGAAACCAAGTGACTGAGCTGCAATCATGTATATATGCTAAGAAAATCCAAAACGTCAACAGGCATAGGCATGTATGATAATATACATAAAAGTAAAAAAGAAGAAAAATAATAATGTACCTATGAAGTCAACGTATGTTCGGCCATTGGTAAACCTCCCAGTAGGATTAGCACCACCAGGGAAGTCAACACCATAAGGTGCGTAATTTGCCTTAGCAATGGTTTTAAGATTGTTATTGTTTCCAGGGTCAGCTAGAGAGTCTCCAAAAACAAAGTAACAAGGGACTTTAGGAGCAGCAAGTGCAACACGTGACACAGACAAGCACAAAAGAACAATTGCAAGAACATTCATTGCCATGTCGGAGAAAGGTCGTTATAAATTGTATGGTCAGTTTGGAGTGGGGTTAACGAGTCTTATATATGGCTGACTGATTTCCTAATTTACAAGCCTTAATATGTTATTTCCTAAGCTAAAATAAACTTATTTCCAATATAATTCCATGAGATACAACCACTTCCAAAAACATCGATAATTAATTGCTAAAACTGAAGACATAATAAGATTCATATATTTTTTTTGATACAAATAAGATTCATATTTTGATTTTTCTGTTAAGGAATCCTTTCTCACATAATTTTGCATTTACAAATTTATGAATTTACCAAAATGCCCTTTCAGATTGACACTCTTTCATACGAATGTGTGGAGGTTTAGAATTGTAGAGAAAGTTGGAGCCCTAATTCGTGATGGGGTTGAATATAGTCGGAGAAATTGAGAGAGTGAACGGCAAGGATTTGAGCTACGAGGACTTCGCTGAGAGGTACCTTACCAAAAACCATCCGGTCGTCATCACGGGATTGATGGACGATTGGAGAGCTTGTTCCGATTGGGTCACTCCAGATGGCCGTCCCAATCTTCCATTTTTCGCTACTCATTTCGGTCAGTCTAAAATCCAGGTAATATGACCTTTTCAGCTTCCAATCATACAACTCAGTCAAAGCACAATAAGTCATTCTTTAATCTGCAGGTGGCGGATTGTGATAATAGAGATTTCACTGATCAGAAGAGACTTGAAATGACTGTTAAGGAGTTCATTGACTATGCGGACAATGATCATAATGATAATATCTCTCAATTATACCTCAAGGACTGGCATTTCGTTAAGGTATATATGTGTTCTCGAGCCTTTTTGTTTATGTGTCAAGGGATGCATTTCATGTGTTGGATAAATGGAACAGAACTGAACAACTGGTTTTGCTTTTATATTGATCCTTTGTTATGATATAATGAGCTGCTGCTTTCCGTATCAATCTTCCACAAAAATCAGCTTTACTCTTTTCTTTTTGCAAGGAGTATCCGGAATATATTGGATACAGAACACCACTCTTTTTTGAAGACGACTGGCTGAATTTGTATCTTGACCATTATCCCATCCACCAGGATCCTACTTCTGATAAAGAGACAAGTGACATATGTTGCTCAGATTATCGTTTTGTATACATGGGTGCAAAAGGTTGAGCTCAGAACCACTTCCCTATCTTTTCATGCATTAAATAGTCTCATATACTCTTTCCTTATCAAACATGACACAAATTTGGTATTCGTTCATAAGATATGGTGATGCAATTTGTAGGCACTTGGACTCCATTGCACGCAGATGTTTTTCGATCATATAGCTGGTCTGCCAATGTGTGTGGCCGGAAACGGTGGCTGTTTTTGCCTCCTAGTCAGAGCCACCTAATTTTTGATCGGTATTTTGGTTTTTATGAGGTTTAAGCTTAGCAAGTAACATCCTCATTATGAAACTACAGGGCCTATGACTTATGAGATGAAAAATAAAATCATAGTAACAGAGCAGGCAGCAAACAGTTCATATGAAGGATAAACTAACAAAGTAATGTAAAATAATAGGATTGGCCTTGTTTAAAACAAAACGAAAATATTTTTTGATCAATTTTTAAAAATTATTTGCAAATTAGGATATTCGTTGTTTAAATCCATCAAAACTCAAGGCTGTTTCACTGTTTTCTGTTTCATTGAGGTACCTGAAGATACAATCCATAGTGTTTAGGGATGTATTAGATGTGCTCGAGTTCAAAAATAGTGCTCAATGTAATTATATCGATTCATTATGTTTGTGAGCACTCATTATTTCTTGCATTCGGGTGCAACTAAGTTACTAAAAGTAAGTTCTTTCCTTTATAGGAACATGAAATACTCTGTTTATAACATCTTCGATAAAGTCATTGAATCAAAATTTCATGATTTCAACAAGGTGGCGAACTATCATGTTTCAGTTTTAATTTCTACACACTTATGCCTGTTTGTTCTTTATCATATGTTCTTTGCCGTGGCTTGAACAGGCCTCATGGTTGGAATGCACTCAAGAAGCAAATGAAATTATATTTGTTCCTAGTGGATGGTATCATCAAGTTCATAACATGGTATGCACTTTTGCTTATTTACATAATTTTGAATTGATGCTAAAACATGGATTACGCTGTCAGGTTAGCTGTTGAGATCTATTTCTGCTTATGCATATAAACTCATTTTACTTGTTTGAAATAAAACTTATATGATTCAGTTCCATTTTACATGTTGATTCTGAATGATTGGATTCAAGCTCTACCAAAATAGTAGGCTCCTAGCACCCGACAAATCATCTTTTGGCATTACGCTACTTCTTTCTGGGACCATTATGTTTGTTGTAACCGTCTCAATAGATTTATTATACATGAGTCAGGATCGAGAGAGACATCAATTTCATGTGAGACTAAAGGACCTAATCACATCCGTTGATTTTGATTAATCAACGGTTGAGATTAAATTTATTTATTGATTAAATTGAGCGGTTGAGTTTGCAAAATACACGGGCGGTTATATTTGACAGTTTCTTTTTCTTTTATATTTCTTAAACTCAAAGAGAATTCTGTAAATGATACGTGTTTGGGTAGCTGAGATTTTAAGGAAGTGAAGCTATTAGGCACACGTTTTGCATTATAAAGTTTTCATTTTTTGTCATTAATTGTTTGATATGTTTCTCGCATCTAATTATTGTTTCAGGAGGACACTATTTCCATAAACCACAATTGGTTTAATGCACACAACCTACATTGGGTGGTAAGAAATACAAAATTGGTGTTTACGTATACAGTTTCTACTGAAGTAGGATAAGCTTATCTCACTCTTGCTTTTGTTTGCATTGCACATAATTCTGTAGTGGGATCTACTTTCAAAAGATTATGAAGAGGCTAAGAGTTACATTGAGGACATCAGGGACATATGCGACGATTTTGAAAGTCTGTGCCAGAGGAACCTTGCTGCTAACACTGGTATGATATGTATCGTGGATGCTTGGGATAAGGATAACTAAACTTAGTTTCACAATCACTGACAAATATCATGCAAGAGACATTTCAGAGTTGCATATTTTCTGTCTGTATATTTCTAGATTTAAATATTTAGTTCAGAACTTGTGTGCGCAAAGGCATACTGGTGTACAATGAGTTGATATCATGCACATTAATTATTTTTCTTCTGCTTCAATTGCAGGCATGAATTTTTTGGATTTTTTCCTATTCCTGGCACGCTTTTCATGTGCCACCTTGGTTTGCCTTTGCCACATTCTCATTTGCAATGAGATTTCAAGTTGTAAAAAATATTGTCAGAACTTATTCTTGAACCTCACGTCCATACGAGAAATTGCCAAGAGAATGAACTCAGTTGAATGTCTCGCACACAACCCAAATGTGATTTTTGATTTTCAAGAAAACTTTGACACTCCCAAGTTTGACCGTCTTTGTGATGCTTTGAGCAAATCAATTGGCATGATACACCAGCAACAAAGAGATGGCATAAATATGAAGAATGTTTGGAAGGAAACTTTGGGAAAATGGGACTCAGTTGATGGTGTTTACAAGATTTGCACTCCTGACAACCTTTTAAGAATCATTGACATTGTTGTTTCCAAATTGTGTATCAGTCGCCATGAGTCAAATGAGATCAGATAATGGATGGAAAAAGGTGGGTCCATTGGCATTGTAAAATCATACAAGAGTCCTTACTAAACGTCCTTCCTTGACAGACTTTCCTTTATGGAGTGAAGATTGAGACGGGATGAGGACAAAATTAGAGTTAGATGGAAGAGAAGGAAATTAGTGAAGAAGATATTTGTTTATTTCATTGTCTGATTTTCACATTGCGATTGTTATTATTTATACCATTCATCATGTTGCATTTTTGTCCCACATTACATCGATTGGCGTTTTCTTTCCCGTTGGTGAGTAGTGCTGTTTGTGAGCTATCAAAAACAATATCCGTAATTAGTATATAGTAAATACAGATAGAGGTATATTTTTGTTACAATGACAAATCGTTAATTATAAATATTTAATGGTAAGATTTTTACTAAAAAATAATCGTCAAATACAAACGGCACGTGTTTTTTTAAAATTCAACAGTCTCTTTAATTAGAAATCAATTTAATATCAACCATAAGATTAAATCAAATCAACAATTAAAATTCAGTTACTCTGTCACCAGGAAAACATAATGTACCCTACTTTGTTTGATAGGTAGTATCCTACTACCCAACTAATAAAGTGCAAAAATACACATTCTTATGTTTAAATAATTTTATTCAAAAGTACAAATAAATCTCGTCCCTCTTTAAACATAAACATAATTTTGGGCTATCACTTCTAGTTATCATTTCTCCAAACCAGACAACACTTAGAGCACTTTTATAAACTAGGGTTGCCATCTGGCCAAAGACTTGGTCCGAAGCACCCAAAAGCCCGATCTGATGAAGTCCATCCAAAGTCCGTCAAAAGACTTGGACTTCGTCTCGAGGCATAAGGCCCGGCCCGGTCCGTTGGCTCAGTCCGTAAAGCACGATTAAGCCCGACATATATGTGTATATTTCAATATATTTAATGTTTATAACATATTTTTTATTTTATATCCTAATATTTCAATCCATTTTAAATTATACAGTCTCTATTTCTCATCTTTTAGGTTTCATTTCATTATTATATATCTTACATAAGAGATAAAAAATTATAAACAAATCAAATTTATTTTAAATTTTTTATTATATAGTTTTATCATATTTAAACTATTTAAAATAATATTTTAATTACGAATGCGATTTTTTTATAAATAAATCACAATAGTATGAGTTTGTAGGCCGGACTCGAACTTCTAATTCTTTACCAAGCCCAGCCGCCCGATTAATAGTGGAAGATCGTAAATATTAGGGTCGGACTGGCCTTCAACCTTCGGACCAAACTAGGCGGGGTGGACCGAATGACAATGCTTAATCCAAACACTACAGTCTATAGTATACGCATAAATTTTTCAAAAACATATCATGTGGATACTCTCAATTTGGTGGATTCGTGGATCCCCTCTTGCACCCGTTGATTGCATTTTTTGGACGCACCAGATTGTGCCAACGTATTAATGAAGCATGTGACTTGCACGTGTGCATTTGCCATGTGCACACGTGATGTGCACATGACAAATACACATACGTGGTGCAATCTGGTGCGTCCAAAAAATGCAATCAACGGATGCAAGAGGGGATCTACGAGTCTACCAAATTGAATAGATCCACAGGATACGACTTCTAAAATTTTCAGGTCAATGACTCTTTAATTTATTTATTTTAAAAGGGAGTCAGGTGATTCCAAAACAGCACTATTAGTTGTCCCGGCAGCATTGTACTCTTGCCCTTCTTGAATATCTGAGCTGCTTTTGCTGTTTTCCAAGGAACCTCCCAGTTACGATATTTTTGTAACCCTCTGCAACTCGTCAATGCCATCAGAGGACTGAACACTGGCCTGGTCATCATCCGTCGATTGAACCTCCTTGCGAATAGATTTGGGTCGTCGGATAGCTGCAGCTGCATATGCCGGTTGATGTGGAACCCACCTTCGGGTAGCAGCAGGGTTGTTGGCCATAGTCCCAACTCTAGACTCATCATCTGCTTTCTGCTTCAGTTTCTGTGACTTTGGCGTTCTTCAGCTGTCTACTAATTGCTGCACCATTCCCAGTCATCTGGGAGTTCAAGCCATCCTGCAGATTGTACCCTTCACCACCGGAAAAAACCTGGGTGGAATTTTGCTGGCTCGGAGCAGAGCACTCTCCCAAGGCGATGGAAACATAGTTTTTATCCGGTCAAAGTGGGATTAGATGAAAGAAAGTACAAGATTGTTGTGATAGAGAAAAATCAAAAAAGAAATTACAAAGAAAGCCAAAATCTCCATTAACGAACTCTCACTTCAACAACCAAAGATCAAACCTTTTCTACACAAAAAATGCTTCTTCGAGTTCCATCGTCAATATCTCCAATCCCATTACCTTCAAAATCCCATACTCGTCGGAATACCATAAACGTCACCGTTTTATCAGTGACGTCATTATCGTCAGGATTCTCAATCTCGACCAAATCCTCCAATCAAAATGCTTCATCTTCAAACGCACAATGGAAGATCTCAACCTCGACCAGCTCAACTCCATCTTTGTCGCAGTTGGGTTTCCAAAGCGCGACACCGACAAGATCCGCGTGGCATTGTCTCACACGTATGCGATGTTCTGGATCGAGGATGTGAAACGAGGTCGTCCTGTTGCGTTTGCAAGAGCTACTGGAGATGGGGTGACTATATGGGATGTGGTTGTTGATCCGGGGTATCAAGGGATTTGATTAGGGAAGGCTGTGATGAAAAGATTGGTGGATAAGTTGTTGGAGAAAGGGATTGTGAATATTGGATTGTATTCGGAGCCGAGGGTTTTGGGGTTTCATACACCGTTGGGATTTGTGGCCGATCCTGATGGGATTAAGGGGATGGTGGATTCAAGAAAACTGAGCAAGAGTTTTAAATGATTACTCCCTCCGTTCCATTATGAGTGTCATATTTTCTATTTGGATGTCCCAAAATGATATTCTCATTACTTAAAATAAAAACTTTTTTACCTCTACATTTACACCCTCTTTCATACTTTCATCCCACTCATTTTCTTTCTTACTTTTTATCTCACATTTTTCAATTTTTTTAAAAATCGTGAAAGTTTTCAAACGGAACACTCAAAATGAAATGGAGGGAGTATCTTTTTTGAGGATTTTGTTCGAGAGGTGGTTACTGATGAAGTGATGATAGCAGCTATTCGTAAACAACGTGCCTTCAGGGCATATATTATCGAAACAAGGGTGAATAATCAGAACCCTTGTATGCGAGGAGGAAACGAGGGGATGGAAATGGTATTTTGATTTTTTGTTGTTAGTTATTGTGTGCTTTATGATGCTCAATGTTGTGAAATCTCCTTCAACGAGATAATCAGAACCCTTGTATGCCGGTTAATTACGGATAACCACCCGTATAATATGCTATATTCCACCAAACCACCCCTATATTGTAATAATACATTCCACCACCCTTATAAGTATAAAATTTCCAATCAACCACCCACGCACTGTACTGTCACCGTTACCGTTAAATATATTAATTTTTTAATATAATAATAGTATTTTTATTACAATAAACCACCTCTATAATAAATATGTTTCCACTTCGCCACCTTTATAATCAATTTTGTTTCCATTTAACCACCCTCTCCGTTAACTGCCGTTAACTGAGGTGGTTCTTTGGAAAGTTTTTAGTTATAAAGGTGGTCGAATGTAATATTACAATATAAGGGTGGTGGCATGGAATATGGCATATTATGCGGGTGGTCATCTGTAATTAACCCTTTTTATTGTTAGCATTGATTCGAGCAGCATTGACAATGATGCAATAAGCTTCATTGTTATTGTAGTTTGATTGTTCACTTCCCTCAAAGCCCTCAGTTTTAATCTCATGTTTTAAGCCCAGCATCAAAATGGTCCAAAAGAATACTCTTTGTCAAGTGTAACGTTGGCCCAACTCTTCATTTATTTGTACAGTGTGGTGGGGTGGCTCTCAAAATCAGGTAATGTAGGCGTCACGTTTTCGAAATTGAATCTTGTTGATTGTTATTGATGCAGCGTATGTGCGTGGAAGAACAATAATAGAAAAAAGTCCTAGAAATTTTATTTAATTTCAAAATCAACTGTCTAATAATTGTAGCTAAGTTCCCGAAACAAAAATTCCTAAAATGAAAATATAAAAATATTCAGAAATATTCGAAAAATACTAAAAAATCGAAATAAAATATTAAACGACTGAAAATGGCCAAAAAACACCGGGAGCTCGAAAACTTAAAATGCACCTCTAACGTGCACCTTCTTCCAAAAACTCAGCGTCCTCTATTCTGTATCAGTTATCTACTCTTACCTATCTGTGATTGTCTTGTTTTGGATCATGGAAGTAGTGATTTCCCCAAAGTTCACCTCTTTTTTGACACAATTGTCACCTTGGTTTCATGTTCAGGTAGTTTCTCAAATTGAAATAATCAAGGTCCCTGGAAGAGGATTGCAGCCATGTATCCATGCAGGTATCATGGCGATGGCATGCTTCAGTTTCAGCCTTTTTGTTTTCTGGGTATAATTTTTTTCTTCTCTAGGGCTTTTGTGGATATGATTAGACAACACCATTTCAAAAAAATTCTTGCTTCATCATGGCTTGCTTGTCCCATTGGATTCCACATCTTGGGTAGTTGTGGATTTTTGAATAAAAACCGTCTGTCTGAGCTGATTTGGTTGCTGTCTTTTGTGTTTTGAATCCTTTTTAATTGTGTTATGTTACTTATAACATCTGTTTGTTTCATTTTATTTGCATCATGAAACAGCCATGTCGCTAACTCCATCAGCATTTGTCGGATTTGTCTATATGATGTGTGCAATAATGACTCTTTGTAAGTCTACTCGTCCTACTTTAGGAATCCCCCCAGTAATAAGTAATGTTGTCTTTTACATGTAGGCTTAATTAGTGTATCTTACTGTTTTTGTTCTTGTGTGATAATTATTCTTTATGAACTTCATGGACTTACAAAGAGGTATCTGACGATTACTTAGAGGTTCAACTTTAAACTACAGTGTATTATGTAGACTAAAGATATCTGAAATCTGGTATTTCACAAGTCGAACAAAACACGAGAATACTAAATGACACTTGGGATTGAAGGATGCAATCAAACATATTTATTATTTCCTGAAGAGTCAGTCAGCTAAGCTAGTCTATTGAGCTGCAGATTTGCTGACTGGAAAAGACTTCTTAAGCAGTGGCCGTAAGGCCGTACTGCATGGGTTTTCTATCACTATTTATCGGACCGGGTCGGATCACACTTCGTAAAAATCATGAATCCCGAACCTATTTCACGGATCCTTTTAAATTTCATATTTAAATTAAAATATTTTTTAAATAATTTAAAAAGAATAAAAAATCCCAATAATTGCAATATCAATTTTTAAACAATATTTTGAGTAGATAATGAATGTATCTTTAAATATACTGAGATAATAAAACTCAATTTAAAAATCTTAATTTACTATTGAATTAACTAAAAACACATGTATATTTTCTTCATGGGCTGGGCAGTTGAATTTCCAAATAAAAATATATTTGATCATTGTTAAATATAATCAAATATATTTTTATTTGGAAATTAAACTTGTGTGCGCGAAAGACAGCCCAGCCCATGAACTCAGCCGTTTCAAAATTTGAAGGTCAATGTTTGAAACTGAAACCGTATCGGACGACAGAGGCTGAGAATGGAAGAAGGGCTAGTGGATGCGTACGTCAGTGTTCAATTCATTGGTATGCCAAGATGTTTGAAAAAACATGACACACTTAGCCTCGTACGCACCAGTCAATTCAGATACGATTTAAGCCACGCTGTCCGCGGCTGGATATACTTTTTCAAAAACAAGGGTCTGTCTAAGCTTATTGACCAGGGCCATATCCACCTCCCACTTCCTGACCACAACGTTTCTTTCGAGGCTTGTGTCAATATGAGAACCAATTGTTGGTTTAAGATTGGTATAAGGAGACAATCTCTCGAGCTGGTCAATACTAAGGTTTGCAATTCTTCTGATATGTTCAGGGTTTTTCTCAACATCCACTATGGTGGATTTGTTATGCAAGAACATATTTACCGGGATGTTTTTGATAAATGGAAGAAGAGTAAGCAGTTTTTATTTGAGGAGGCTGCCAAGGCTGAATCCAATGGATTAATTCCACCTTCCAGTGTCATAAAGTTGGATCTTTTTGAGCATCAGAAACAAGCCCTGAGGTGGATGGTTGATCGGGAAGAATACCAATTTGATGAATTGCCTCCATTTTGGGAAGAAATCAACGGTGTGTACCGAATGTTACATTCCTCTTTTCTAACTCTCATAAAGCCTCAGAGGATTAAAGGAGGCATTTTGGCAGATGAGTCCGGCATGGGAAAGAAATGCACTCTCATTTCTCTAATAGCTTACACAAAACAAAAGTACTATGATGCGGCGTCTGGTCATGTGGGAAACACACACAAGGTTGTTGATGTGAATTTCGAGTGGAAGCCGACTTTGGTTGTGTGTCATCCTGATGCCCTCACTACTTGGAAGTGCCAAATTGAGCAGTTCACTTGGCCTGGAAGCCTCAGTGTATGCACTTACTTGGGATGGAATAACGACCCCGATCATCTCAGGCAACATGACATTGTTCTCTCCCCGTATAATGTAGTCATGAAACAAGATTCCAGTTCGCTTATCTACCAGATTGAGTGGTGGCGCGTCATTTTTGATGAAGCTCATGTTATAGAAAGCGCGATTACATTACCTTTAGTCAATCTCAAAGCTATGCGCATGGGCTGTCACAGGGAAACCCATCGACAAGGATTATGAAAACTATGACTTTATTCCATTATGAAATGCTTACATCTAAACCAAGAACACTATGTAAATACTGCAAACGGAGGTGAGCCAAGTCATCATGGGCTAGCATGTCATTGGTTTTTTTGAGTGTGCTGTCATATATATATATATATAGATAGCTAGATCACTAATCAAAATATCATTTTTCAGGTTTTGATGGGAATATTTTCCTTGAAAAGAACAATGCCAAGGAAACCCGTCGAAAATCATATGGTGATTTTATCAAAAGTTGAGCAGGATTCTTATAACGTAATGGAGGTAATGCCAAAGCCCAAGCCAATGACTCGGAGAATGATCGCTTGAACAATGATCGCCCTATACTGGCTGCTGTTTTAAACCTTTGGTATTGTTGTAACAGCTTGTATTTATATCGATGTAGAGAAAGTTTCTAAATTCAACGGTACAACCACCCTAAATCATTTATAATTTTTAAGATCATTTATTATTATCTTGGATACATTTGTAAACCAAACCTAATATAGTATGTGCTGGGCAGATTTACGCAGTGTGCGAAGCTGCTCAAGAAATGGGTTATGGTGCTTAAAGAGGAAAAAGATTATGCCTGCCCAATTTGTCTGGATAAACCTGAGGATATGATCATTACTCGTTGCACTCACATTTTTTGCAGAAGTTGTATCTTCCGGGCATGTACGCAATGGGAAGACAGGAAATCAAAATGTCCTATTTGCCGTACCTCTCTCACTAAGTGTGGCATTTACTCTATCCAAAGGGAACCATCTTATGAGGAAAAGATTAAATCCTTGACGACACAAGCATCATCACCTGCTAACAGATCCTCCAAGATTTCTGCACTGCTCAATTTGCTTGTAGAGTTAAGAAACCGAGAGCCCAGCAGGAAATCAGTTGTTTTGTCCCAATTTCAGGGAATGCTTCATTTGGTTGCTGAAGTGCTATTAGCTTCCGGTTTCAGTGTCATGCACATCAATGTTTCTAGAACTGCCAAGGAAAATAACTAAACAGTTGAAGAATATAAAATTACAACTACACCTATGGTTTTGCTCAGTACTTTTAAGTTTTTGGGTATTGGAAGACTAGATTTGTCTGATGCTTATCCTAAAGTATACATGTTGGAACCTTGTTGGAATGATATCATCGAGGAGGAAGCTGTGAGGCATACACAATGTTTTGGGAAAAGAAATGATGGTAATGTTGTCAGGTTTGTTTGTAAAAACAGCATAGAAGAGAGGGTATTGGAAGTTCGAAATCATCAAGACTATGCCAATTTAAACTCCAAGGAGGAAGTTAGCTTTACAAGTATCAACAATAACTGCAGATGGATCTTACATCTATCTAAATCGGTACTTGAATATAATTAAGCATTCAAACTTGTGTTCTTTCAAGATGATATTAACTTATTAATGTTTTGGTAAGCAGTTACTACTAGTACAAACTTTTTTGTGACATAATATCATTGCTTTCACATTGGAAGTATATTTAAAGTTGATAAGCCAAAATAGCTATCTGCTGTAGTTAAATTTCAGTCTACACCCTGGATATTCAGAAAGTCCCTGCAAAATTCAAACTTGGCTACTGGAACTATTTTAGTTCCGAAATCCGCAGGGTTAGTAATACCAGGAATTTTCTCAACTACAAGTTCATCATTTTCGACTAACTCCCTAATAAAATGGGATTTAACAGCAATATGTTTTGTTCTTTCGTGATAGACAAGATTTTTACATAAACATAAACCACTATGTGAATCCATATATACAACAGGCAAATATGATTTGTTTTCTATCTCACGCAAAATTCCCTTTAAACAAACAGCCTCTTTCGAAGCTTCACAGGCAGCAATATACTCTGCCTCAATAGAGGAGAGTGCAACTATGGGTTGCAATTGTGATTTCCAAGACACACAACTTCCTGCCCATGTAAAGAAAAAAGTAGTAGATTTTCTATTATCTTTATTAGACGCATAATCTGAATCTACAAATCCATGTAGTTCAGGTATCTTAGCGGAGTTTTTTCCAAAAACCAGACCCGAATCCTTTGAGCCATAGATATACCTTAACAAGTATTTCATGGCCTGCAAGTGCTTCATGCCTGGATTCGACATATATCTGCTCAAAACAGATACTGCAAATGCCAAATCAGGTCTTGTACACAACATCATGTACATGATAGACCCACAGCCACATCATAGGGAATTTTCTGCATTTCCTTTTTCTCTGAATCAGTGGAAGAACAATCATTTTTAGATATCTCTAAGTGCCCTCCTAAAGGTATAGGTGTAGGTTTAACATTATCTATAGCAGAAAATTTTTCAAGTACCTTTAAGATGTAATCTGTTTGTGATAGGTAAATCATATTCTTTGGTCTGTCTCTAATTATTTTAACTCCTAAAATCTTTTGTGCCTCTCCTAAATCTTTCATTTCAAAGTGTAATTTCAATTTGGATTTTATATCAAGTGTAGCACTCAGCAAGTTACTAATAATCAATATATCATCAACATAAAGAAGCACATAAAGAATCAGATTCTTCTTAGAGTTTTTTAGATATAAACATGTATCATACTCACTTCTAATAAAGCCTAGGTTAAACATGACAGAATGAAACTTTTTATTCCATCGTGTAGGTGATTGTTTTAAGCCATAAATTGACTTCTTTAAAAGACAGACATGAGAAGGATACTTGTTGTCAACAAAACCCTTTGGTTGCCTCATGTAGATGGTGTCAAACAGATCACCGTATAAAAAGCCGTTTTAACATCCATTTGATGTAGTTCCCAATTAAAATGGGCAGTCATAGCTAACATTAATCGTAAAGTCTTATATTTAACAACGGGAGCAAATATTTCTGTATAATCTATACCCTCCCTTTGAGAAAAACCTTTAGCCACTAACATAGCCTTGAACCTAGGTGTCTCAGTTGGGTTATTAGGTTCTTTAATCTCAAACACCCACTTCGAATCTATTGTTCTAGCATCTTTAGGTAGGGGAACTAACTTCCAAGTATTGTTATCATGCAATGACTGAATTTCTTCAGCCATTGCCAATTTCCATTGATTAGCAAACTTTGAACTAACAGCCTTTTAAAAAGTTTCAGGGGTTGGAAATTAACAGTTTCAGAAACTAATATAGCAAACTCAGCAGCACCATTCAAGTTTTCAAGTAAGTTAACAAACTTATCATTGAATACTTTGCATAGGAATCCTATTTCTAATAGGTTTATCTCCAGCACGTTGATAATTATTTAAATCTTGAGTAGAGTCAGGTAAAACATCAGAGATATTAACAGGGATATCAACTTTATGACTTAAATTCGTATTAATACTTTCATCAGATGCAAGATTATCAACATTTTCAGCAGCAACTAAATTATTAGGATTGCTATTAAAACTTGAGTACCTCCTGACCCCTGGATCCTGAGGTTGATTATTCGAAGAAACTGCTGGCTCTTGTTCATTTTCATCCCTTGCATCACTGGGGAATACTCCTGACCAGCTAGCTTCATTGTTGATTCCTGAGTACTGTCCGTCACCCTTTTTTGAAAGATCTGGAACTTCTATAGATTTCTCAAAATTATCCTGAGGTGAAATAAAATCTCCTGCATTCTCCACAGAAGTATAGTTCTTTCTTTAAAATAGAAAACCTTCTCATTGAAACTTACAGACCTAGCAATAATGACTTGGTACCCACCTGGTTTTATTAGAAGTATTTTGTAACCTTTAGTGCCCTAAGGATACCCTAGAAAAACACCCTTTTGTGCTCTTGGTTGTAGCTTACCAAATTTAATATGTGCATAAGCTAACATCCAAAATTCTTTAGATGAGCTAAGCTAGGTTTATGACCTGTCCATAATTCTTGGGGAGTTTTAAAGTTAATTGATGAGGAAGGTGATCTATTAACTAGGTAGGCAGTTGTCATTAAGGCCTCTCCCCAGAGGGAATTCTTAAGGCCAGCGCCGAAGAGCAGACACCTTGCTTTGTCAAGCAAGATTCTGTTCATACTCTCAACAATTCCATTTTGCTAAGGGGTATAGGGGACTGTTAAGTTTCGTTTAATTCCAAATTCATAACACAAAGATTCAAAATCTTTATTGCAGAATTCTAACCCATTATCAGTTCTAATACACTTAAGTTTAAAGCTAGACTGACTTTCCACATAACTTTCCAGTTTTTAAAGTTCTCAAAAGCATCATTTTTAGATTTCAACATATAAATCGATACTTTCCTAGTAAAATGATCAACTATAGACAAAAAATAGTTCTTACCACCAATGGTTGAAACTTGTGCAGGACCCCATAGGTCTGCGTGCAGATATTCTAAAGGATCATTCACTGTAAAAGAAAACTTAGAAAAAGAATGTGCTGATTTTTTTCCTAAAATACAGGTTTCACAAAAATCAAGTGAATCAGGCTTAAAAGAAATTATACCAGATTTATATAATTCATGCATACCATTAATACCAAGATGACCTAGCCTAGCATGCCACATCTGGTTTCATCTAGTTTCCTACTAGTAACATCAGCAGAATTTAATTCTGAGGACATTAAAACATAATAAAGTCCTCCCCTGTTTATAGCCTTAATAATGACTTGACCATTCTTTGAAACTTCTTTAATACCATGAGAAGTAACAATTTTACAGCCTAAATCATCAAGCACAGATTCAGACATTAAGTTTCTTCTTTGATCAGGAACCCATCTTACATTTTGTAAAATTATACTAGTACCATCATGCAATTCTAACAAAACTGTACCCATACCTTTAATCTGTATAGTAGTTTGGTCTCCCAATTTAACACTTCCTTCATCACAAAAAGTTAGTGCAGTAAACAAATTTTTAAAAGGAGAAGCATGCATAGTACACCCGGAGTCTAAGATCCAAGAACTAGAGCTATGACTAGATGATGCATTCAACAATTCAGAGTCTACACATAGAAGTTCAGCCTTATACTGGCCTTTAGTTTCACATACATTAGCATTTTCTTGTGTATTTTTACCCTTAGCCTTTTCTTTTTCAGCATTCTTTCTCTTAAAACAATACTCTATAGTATGGTTTTCCTTCTTGCAATAGTTACAAATCTAGCAGGCTTGTCATTGGGATTCTTAGGGTTTTTATTATCAGACTTATCAGCTATATCAGATTTTTTACCCTTTTTCTTTCCCTTTCCTTTAACAACTAGAACCTCATTCTTAGGTTCAGTTTTAGGTTAGACTTAGACTTAAATGCCTTAATATGTTCCTCCTTCCTACAAATCATTTCTGTGATTTTTTCTACAGTAACTTCATCTCTAGCATACTCTATGACATCCCTAAGTTATCAAACTGAGATGGAAGAGAATTCAATAAAATAACAGCTTGCAACTCAGGATCTATAGGTTTTTTACACCTTTTTAATTCTTGATTAATCCTAAGAAAAGTGTTAAGATTATCTTGCAAAGAAACTGCAGTATCCATTTTAAAATTTATAAGCCTACAAAGTAAAGTAAGCTTACTTGGCAATGATGTGGAGGAATAAAGAGTGCCCAAAGCTTCTCATAGCAGCTTCGGATCATCTTCAGGCAGTCATTATCTTGATCATGACATCATCGCCCAGCTCTACGAAGATGGCAGAATATGCCTTGCTCAAGCACTTTCTTCTGAGTAGCAGATGGGGCAGGGTCAGCTGGCCAAGCTTGGATTACAGCCTCCTATAGATTCTCCATTATGAGCACTGCCCTCGTCTTTTTCTTCCACAGGTTGAAGTCACCTGTTCCATGCCATTTTTTGATCTTGGTTAAGTCTGACATTTTTCAGAAACAAGAAAGTAATCAGTACTATATCCAAGAATTGTTCTAGAGCTACAGATCCAAGAAACAGATTAAACCGCTCTGATACCACAATGTAATCTTAAATCAGACTCTAGAACTCATCACAAGAGTTCAACCGCAAAATGTACTAAGACTTATCAATGAAGAAAAGTTCCGCAAAAATGCAAGAAACTCAAAATTAGTTCACAATAACAAATAAGCAGATGCTAAGTTAATGTAAACTTCAACAGATAAAGACACAACAACTTTTAACGTGGAAACCGGAGAATCCCGGAGAAAACCCATGGAGCCCCAATGACGAGCACGTCGTTGAGTGCTGCAAATTTGTCCCTCTCCTCCTTAGTATAGTCTAGGTAAGTCAGGGGTCGAATCCACAGAGAGCGGTGAGAAGTCGTCTTTTTTCTACAAGTAAAAGATTGGGGTTATGTGAGTTAAACAAGCAAAAGAAAGAAAACAGGAGCGTGAGTACTACTAGCGCACAAAATGAATACGAGTGTCAACAATAAATAAGAGATGAGCTCAGCTTAAACTTATTGCTATGAACTTCTATGTTTATCACGGGTTTTCTAAAGATCTATGACTGATTGTTCACACAAACTAAGGTCCGTTAAAGGCTTAATAACTTACACATATATTTCGGTAAAGGTCTATATGATATTACTACCCAACCTAGTCTAATTAACCACGAATCCGGTAAAGGTAGTGATTAACTATTCTAGTGCTACTCCTATCATTCACTGTAACGTACCTCTGATAGTTTAACGTTAGATGATAGAGTCTATAATTAGGTCTGCGGGTAAAGGCTTCGCCTAACTATCTAAACTAGTTATCATGCAAGTATGCTCGGAGTAATAATACTAAACAGGTCATGCATTAAGAATAAAACCTCAAAACATATTATTCATAGATTAAAGTCTACACTGAATTCAGAAAGTTAGCTAGACAGCCGAACATATTCATCTCGATATTCATATGAAAACAACAAGTAAAGACACTATAGCGTGGTGCGCGCGTCGTCAGTGCGCGTCTCAGTCTTGCGCCAGCAGTTCTGCGATCTTCTCTTCTAATCTGCTCCAAGTCGACTCTCTACGCAAATATGTACATGTCTGGAATTTCTTGGTAGCTGTGTATTTATACTCTTGCCTTCTAGGGTTTCCACAAATAATTAGGCAAGAGAATATGTCCTTATCACTAAAAATCAGCTTTAAAAATATCTTTATCTCTAAATTCCAGACTTAGAAATATTCTTTGCGCCTAATGACATCATCGCTCCGGGTTTGTCGCTGATTGCTGACGTCATCGTTTTGCTCTGCTCTGCGCGATCCATACTCGCGCGCCACACTTCTCGCGCGCTCGTTGGTCTTTGGCTCTTGTCAACTTTGTTGTCTTTTGTTCCGAGATTCAGCCTTCTTGTTGCACTTTTGTTCTAACTCTTTTAATCAACCTGAGATACAAAACTACACCAAAAGCGTAATCTTATACTAAATATGTTAGAATCTAAGCAGTGTAAAGGACCTAAAACAGAATAGAAAAGTGCTCTATCACCCAATCGGGGGACTCAGCCAAATAATCCACTAAGAAGCCCTAAGGCAAACGTTTTACAACACCGTTCAATAAAGAAACAACAACCTAACTAATCACAACAGATCAATCATATTGAATGCTAAAGAACAAGCAACTCCATGGTTAAACAACAAGATCTCCCTAAGAGCTTTCAGTGGCAACGGCTTCAGCTAGTGAACGTCTGACTGATTGACACTAACAGGCACCGGCGACACGGCTCTGGATGAAACAGACTTGAAATCTTCAAGAAACACTCGACCTCACTTTTCTGAAATTTGGAAATCGCATAAACCTAATTTCTTGCGCTCGATCCCCTTTTTGATAAACCCAGGAAGCGCTTGAGAATGACAAACAAAATGATGCAGCTTTTCACCCTCATACGCTACCGTTCCACTCAAAACAACTCTTCTTTAAATTGAGTTCCCTCTTAATCAAACGGCGTCGTTCAACTTAACATCAGCTTCTACAACTCAATTTGATTTATAAGACATTCCCAACTTGCAGCTCATGTTAACCACAAACAGCAAAAACAACTTGTTCCCTTGACATATTAATTTCAAGCTGCTGATCAGAACATGATCTATGAGTCATTGGAAACTAGGAGTAATATTCTATAAAACCTTTCTTTGGCAACAAGTTTTCTCGAATTTCATGCATTTAACAATCGAAAATACACCATTCCGAATTCCGTTTCATTTCATTTAATGTAAACGACCGTGGCTATGACCATTGCGGCTTCGTTGTATTTTTATCCCTTTTTAAGAACCGTACCTGATCCGCAACAGATCAGAGCCTCTTTGAAAGAAAGCATTATATACAGAAGAGTTGTGTTCTTTGATTAAGCACTCAGAAAATGCCCTAATTTGAGACTCCATTATATACGGATAATTAGTTCCATTTGTTTGGAATTCCCGTTCTAGTAAAGATATGAATAGATTGATTTGTTTCATTGAACGTGTATAAAAATTGATTCCCTCCAGACAGATGGAGTTACGTAACACAAGCGAGCTCCTAAAGGATCCTGAAACCCGAACCCGAACTCTTAAGCCACCTTCAGTTCGCGATCCTGATAGTAGAATCGCTTCTTTGGCTACTCCTTTGTGCCGATTCAGCGCCCTAGAAAAGTGAAATGAATTGGCCTTGGGATAAATAGAAACTATCCGTTCTGGAGGGCGAGTGGGCAAAAATCCACTAACGATGAGTCTTTGAAGGGCGCGAGGAAGCTCTCGTGGCGGGGACGACCGGGCCCCGATAAATTTCGAAGGATCAAAGCAGAGGAGTGGTGACCTCTTCTCATAAGGTAAGACTCCGGAGGATTCAATTCCTTCGTTAAGTTAGAGCCGTAGTTATTTTGAGTAAGAGTTTCGGAAGTGAAGTAGCTTGAAGGTCCGGCAAGCTGGAGTGCGGCTATTTACAATCAAAATATCAAAATCGACATTTAAACAAATATGACTTTCTTAATCCTTACAATGGGCTGTTGATGGACCTCGGTTGTTTGATAGGGCAAATCGCTCAAGTTTTACTTTTACAAGGACTAAAATGGGTTGATTATCCACGACGATCGCACAACACCCTTTTTCAAAATCAAGCTACGCATCCCATTTCGCTCTCAATTCGAACTTTTATCCACAGTCCGCTCTGATCAATCATCTGCATCGCCAACTTCGTCTCAGTCGTCGACAGGTACCTTAGCATCACTTATTACTTATTAGTAACTCAGTCCCCGCGTATAAAAAATTCATGTATTGTGTTGTTCGATTAGGTGTCTTGTGACACAAAGTTGTGTTTTGAGGCTTTATTGATTTTAAGTTTTTTGTAGATGCTTTCTAACCTGTGCTGTTAGCAGATGATGAGCCTATTCCTAAATGGTTTGAAATGATTTTCAGTTTGATGGCAAACGATCATATTCGTCCGGTTTTATTAGTTATATATTGTTTTCATAATACCAGAGTCATAAGAGATGGTGTTAATCATGTGTTAGACTATAGGCGCGTTTCCTCAAATGAAATTCAAGTTGGAGAAGTACAAAATTCTGCTGCAATTATAATACCTTCCATCCATTCTTTACCGATTGCTCTTCAAAATGAGTTAACAGCACAACATTTAATCTTGTGTATTGAGCCTTTCAATCAAAGGAGAGATCGAAGTATAACTCAACGATTAGGATTGAATCCCAAATATATGCGTGATAATACGTTGGCTGCTCGCTGACATCGTATGAGGTTGGATTGCCTCCAACATATGTTGCAATTCTTTGGCGCACAGGGCCAAGGACAAGATCATGTAGCTGGAGCTCCTATACTGCATGATGCAGGTGTCGGTGTCTTTGCTCAAGAAGGAGCAGATGTAAATATGAATGAGTTTATTGGAAATATACTGTTCGATGAAGTGGTAGTAGCTGAAGCTCTTATTCTGCATGATGCAAGTGTTGGTGTCGGTGCTCAAGAAGGAGCAGATGTAAATATGAATGAGTTTATTGGAAATATACTGCTCGATGAAGTGGTAGTAGTTGGAGCTCCTCTTCTGAATGATTGATAGAGTGCAGTTGTATGCTATTTTATGTCCTTTACACTGCTTTTATTCTAACATATTATGGTATAAGATTACGCTTTTTGTGTAGTTTTATATTTCAGGTCTTAAAGAAGAGTTAGAACGAAAACACAACAAGAAGGCCGAATCTCGTGCAAAAAGATAACAAGGCAAAGACAATCAACGAATGGTCACTGGCGCGCGAGCAACGTGGCGCGCGAGTGAAGGTCGCGCAGAAGACAGCAAAACGGTGACGTCAGCAGACAGCGAGATATTCGGAACGATGACGTCATCACGCGCTAAAGATATTTCTAAAATCGGTTTTTGGAGATTTAAGGTTTCCTAAGCTGATTTTTAGAGATAAAGATGATTTCCCTCAGATATTCTTGCCTAAATACTCGTGGAAACCCTAGAAGGCAAGGACTATAAATATAGAGCTTGATGGAGATCACAAAAGAGAGGAGAGAGAGAGAGCTGACGGCGCAGAGCTTAATTCCGGCGAAGACGTGCGCGCAAGCTGTCACGCGAGCCTGACGACGCAGCATACAGATTTGTCTTGTTATTTTAGCTGTCTTATAATTATTCTTGAGATGTATTCGATCAGTATGTCTAGCTAACTTACTGATTTCGGTTTGGATTTGAATCTATGAATAATATGTTTTTGAGGTCTTGTTCTTAATTTGCATGATTAAGTTTAGTATTATTATTCCGCACTCCATTGCATGATAATTAGGTTAGACAATTAAGCGAAGCCTTGCACCGCAGACTTAGTTGTAGAATCTAGTATCTATAGTTAAACTATCAGAAGTACGTGACTGTGAATGATAGGAGTAACACTAGAATAGGCAGTAACTACCTTGACCGGATTCGTTATTGACTAGACTAGATTGAGTAATAATATCATACAAACCTTGACCGGAATGTGTGTGTAGATTATTAAGCTGTGACAGGACCTTAATCTACGTGGACAATTAGATCATGTGTTTTTAGTGACCGAGGATAAAACATAGAGTTCATAGTGAAGAATCTGAACCGGATTCATCTCTTGCATATTTATTTGCGTCTATCATACTTGCTGTCTGTGTGTGCGCCAGTTGTACTTGCGCAACAGTTTTTCTTTCTTTTAATTGTTCTCACGCACAACCCCAATTCTTTAGTTTTGTAGTTGAAAAGAGACTTCCACCGTTCCCTGTGGATTCGACCCCAGCTTGCCAATACTATACTAGTAAGGAGAGTCGGGACAAATTTGCAGCACTCAACGACGTGCTCGTCAATGATGCACATGTCGGTACAGGTCCTCAACAAGCTACGCAAGATGCAATTATTAATCAGATTATCAGAAATATGATGCTCAATGAAGTGGAAGTAGCTGGAGCTCCTATTCAGAATGATGCTGGTGCCAGCGCAAGTCCTCAACAAGCAGCGGCAGATGCAAGTATTAATTAGTTTATTGGAAATGTGCTGCTCGATGAAGTGGTAATAGCTGCAACTCCTTTTTTGAATGATGCAGGTGTCGGTACAGGTCCTCAAAAAGCTGCAGAAGATGCAAATATTAATCAGCTTATCAGAGATACAATGCTCAATCAAGTGGAAGTAGCTGGACTTATTCTGAATGATACAAATGCCGGTGTAGATCCTCAACCAGCAGCGTAAAGTGCAAATATTAATCAGGGAAATATGATGGTCGATGAAGTGGTAGTAGTTGGAGCTGCTCTTCTGAATGATGCGATTGCCGGTACAGGTCCTCAACAAGCTGCGGTAAATGCAAATATTAATCAGCTTATCAGAAATACGATGCTCAATGAAGTGGAAGTTACCGGAGCTCCTATTCGGAATGATGTAGGTGTCAGTGCAGATCCTCAACAAGCAGTTCAAGATGGATCACAAAGAATGCAATTGCTTTTGCAAGACATGTTGAGTTTAAAAAAATACGATGCAATTGCTTTTGCCCTTGGTTGCTCTAGTTTGTTAGCAGGCTTGTCTTTGTAGTTGTTGTTTGGTGGTTGTTGTGGTGGTTGTGTCGTTGAGTTTGTAAATCCTTTTTTGCAATTGAATGCACCTTTCTTTGCAAAAAAAGAAACAAAATCATGTGTGAATGTTTATTAGAATTTCAACTTATATATATACATGATAGTTTAAAAATAGTAATAACAGAAAACAAAGAAATAAATATGGAGGTAATTAATAGATGATGATTAATATCATTCTTTGTATTTTATCAGTCTCTCTCAATCACAACGGTTGACAACATGTTGAGATTGCAATTGAACTCCTTGAACAGCGGTAGCGGCAATTAGATCTGGACAGAAATAACGTCTCGGCATAAACTCAATTGAGGAAAAACATTTTAATGAGGGTGGACGAAAGACATCTCACACCATACAAAAGATGGACGGAAATTACGTTGAGGAAAAGGATTTCAAGGAGGGTGGAGGAAAGACATCTCACATAAATTGAGTTGAGGAAAAACATCTCAACGAGGGTGGAGGAAAGACATCTCACACCACAAATAGGATGGACGGAAAATACGTCTCATCGTAAATAAATGTCACATGAGCAGGTGAGTGGCATGGTGGGGAATCCACCAGAGACAAGCACTATATGTGTCATCATCATAGCAAATTTCTACGGAATAAATGCTGATGATTTTATTATTAATAATAATAAACAGGCACTGACAAGCCTGCTGGCAGGATTAATGATGCTGATTGGGATGCACAATGACTGTAGACTAAACGAAACAGATGATGTTTTGAGGTTTGACCAAGTTTTTTTTAATTGCTAAAAAAATCAGATCTGATTTAACAAATGGTTGGTGCTGTAAAGAAATTGTCAGAATCTATACATCTGAAAGGCCAAACAAGCCCTACCATTAAAATCGATACTCCATCAAATGGGATAAAATGGAGATCGATTGACAGATCAAAATGAAATCGAAAATAATTTGAAATCAATTTTGAGAAAGGATGAATGGAAAGAATCAGATCTGAATGTAATTTGTTCATGTTGCTTTGTGACATGGACAAAGAGATGAAGAACAATAATGTTTTCTCCCTCTCCTAATTTCAAACAGATATGAACAACATAAAAGGAAACAATGGAAGTATAAATCTAGCAGGAGGTGATGCGCCAATAGTGACAGGCGTCACCACCACCAAAGCGGAAGCATAGGATCAATGCTTTGATACCATGTTGAGTTTAACAAATATTTAGAAGAGAGGAGAATGAATATGTGTGAATGTTTATTAGGGTTTCACCTTATATATATACATGATAGTTTAAAAATAGTAATAACAGAAAACAAAGAAATAAATATGGAGGTAATTAATAGATGATGATTAATATCATTCTTTGTATTTTATCAAGACAATGATTTTTGCAAAAAGCTATTGACTGAATGGTTGATTGAAGCTAAAAAATCCATGAGGTACAAAGTTGAGTTTAAAAAGATTGCAAAAATAGTTGATCATTCCACTGTAGATTGCAAGTGCGTGTTCACCCTGATAAGAAACAAGTGGGCAGACACCCCACATACTTTGCATACAATTGCATATGTTAAACTTTATGATGGATGTGTGGCTGATCTTCAACGAACTATCCGTTATCATAGAAAAATCAGCATGGGTTTTAAGGGATTCGAATCCCTTCCAAATTTGATGGGAAATTTGAGAAAATTGTTATAATCATTGTTGCCGAATGAACAACAAGAAGAGGAACCCCAACCAGAGGAACCTCAACAACAAGATATCCCAGTTCAAGATCATAATTTGCCAGAGTTTAATATGTCAGATCGTCGATCTCCCAATAATGTGTCACTACATGGAACCTTCAATATTGATTTTTATAAGAGACTTATTGAACATTGGGCGGATGGCTGCGGTGAAAAATGGCTTGAATTCGAGTGTGCTGAGGATTGGCAGGATTACGCGATAATCACAAACGTTCCTCCTTCAAGAATTTTTACTTATTTTGAAATTAAACATAAACAAATGGTACGTCGAGTATAAAGATGCTTAGTTGAAACAACTAACAGGAGGAAGAAATCAAATATTGAGATTCTATATTCAAAGAAGAATGTTTGCTGAAGATAAGATCGAGGACCGAAGAAGAACAAAACTGGAAGAGGCTATAAATGTCACTGGGGAATGCATTTTAGCTTTGAGAGAAAATTTTAACTAGAGAGAAATGCAGTGCAATC
>QZGG01003122.1:0-27368 GCA_006409495.1 Sedum album
GTAAGTGATAAAGAACTCCTTTTATTAGACAGTGGTGCTCAATTCACTGATGGAACAACAGACATTACCAGAACAGTGCATTTAGGTGAACCTTCAGCCAGGCAGAAAGAATGCTTCACACGTGTCCTTCAGGTTTGGAGTCCCTGTTTTTACACTGAGGTGTATATCAAATTGTTCATTTTGTGTCTGTATAATATGCTCCTTAATCATGTAACTGATATTCATAATTATTATAAGCTTAGTTGTGGCGTTACACGATATCTCTCGTGCCCGAAGTTTGAAATCAACAAGGAACTTGGATGCATTTGTAATGAAAAATATTTATAAAAATGTAATAATTAGTAATGATACTGACATAGAAAACTGTTCATAATTGCAGGGTCATATCGCTCTTGATCAAGCAATATTTCCTGAAAATACTCCTGGTTTTGTATTGGACGCCTTTGCCAGATCTTCTCTTTGGAAAATTGGCCTTGATTATCGGCATGGTGAAGATGATCCTGTAGTGTTTAGTCGTTTAACACTAACTCAATTTTTCTTACAAAAATGACTTGTGGTCGACTTTTATCTTCAGGGACAGGACATGGTGTGGGAGCTGCATTGAATGTTCATGAAGGTCCTCAAAGTATAAGCTTTCGCTTTGGAAACATGACTGCACTTCAGAAAGGCATGATTGTCAGTAATGAGCCTGGTTATTATGAAGACCATTCATTTGGCATAAGGATTGAGGTGCAGTCTCTATCATCAATGTGCTAAATTTGTTACTGTTTGAATTTTTGTAAAACCAAATTAAATTATTCCTGAATTGACAAATCTAGATTTCTGAACTCTTTATAGGAATTTTGGTTGAATTTGATGAGGTTTCTGTCATTTTGCATGTCACTCGATTACAGAAATTAATATTTGATTAAGAAAAAATGTTTTCAAATTGTAAACTTTGCCAAATGTCTGTGCAGTATCTTCTAATGAATTGTTTTCTAGTTGTAATAAGCCTATAGTACAAGTACTCTCTATTGTGTAACTTGTATTCTTAAATCTTTGTCTATAGCCTTAGTTTGACGTATCCCATTTGCCATAAGGATTGAGATTAGTCTCTGATCATCATTGGGCTGAATTTGTTATGTTATGGATTTTTGTGAACCAAAAATTAAAATTTCCTTAATGGAGCGATGTACTGGATTTATAGGACTGTGGGCTGAATATGAGGAGGTTTCTATAATTTGCATGACACTCGAATACATAAATGAATGTTTGATTTGGTGAACTGTTTTCAAATTGTTGAATCTGGCAAATATGCCTGTGCTTCATCATATAATGAAGTGTGTTGTGATCGTAACAAGCCTATAGTATAAAGATATTAAGTAACTTGCTTTCTCATTCTTTGAATGCAGAATCTTTTACATGTAAAGGCAGCTGATACTCCCAATCACTTTGGTGGAATTGAATATCTGGGCTTTGAAAAGCTCACATTCTTTCCCATCCAGGTATGTTATAAGGATGAATATTTTAATACTGGCTACATCAGCTTTAGAAACCCGATTAGAATTAGAGATCATAGCCGTTTTTTCTAGTGAATAGTAAAAAGGAATTGCGAGTTTGGATTTAAATCACATTTTTCTTGGCTATTTTATCTATTCCAACTTCCAATGTGGTTTTGTTCTGGTTAGGCAAAACTAGTTGACTTGTCTCTGCTCTCTCCTGCCGAAGTAAAGTGGGTCAATGATTACCACTCCCAAGTGTGGGAAAAGGTTTGAGAATCTTTCTTGCGTTTGCAGTCTATGTAAACACATTTTTGTGTCCTTGTAGAATGTATTCATATCTAATTAATTGAACATGTTATAGGTGTCACCTCTGTTAGATGGCCCTGCCCGACAATGGCTTCAGGATAATACCCAGCCTCTCGTCCACTAGGAGTGATCACTATGTAAACTTGTAAACTGACGTATCCCTGTCCAAATAAAAATTATTTTTGATGGGCATCCAATATGTAACATCCATTTTCGTAATCCAAGTTTTACAGAATATGTTGGGCCTATTGAGAACCAGAATGTGAATCCTCTGATATTCTGCCTGGGAAAAGGTGTAGTAAGCCTCACTCAGCTTCAGATGTGAATGATTGCTTCGAGATTTAATGACATTTATGCTGAAAGAATTACTTGTCAGATTACTCTTAAGACATTAAGGCACTTGTGAAGTTGTCTCACATTGTCTGATAATGAGAAGAAGAGAAGCTAATATCGTGGATTGTACCATCCTCACTCTTGAGCCAAAAACTTTTGAGTTTTGACCATAGGAGTACAAACTGGAATATACTCCCAGATATCTACATAACATTCTTGCAAAATTCACATTCCAGTGGCTTACTCGCTTGACTTTAAGTAAAAAATGTATGAGTATTTTGAGGTTGTGTCTTGTGGATTCATCTAATTTGGTGTATTCGTGAATTTTTTTTTGCATCCGTTGATTATATTTCTTGGATGCACCAGATTGTGGCGCGAAGTTGCATTTCTCATGTGGACATGATACATTTCATGAGTATTTCATCAGCCTAAAACCCAATTAAATCGACTACCCGACAAGTTATCTTAGTTCACCATATTCCATTGTTTGAGTCCCCTTCTGCTTGAAAATTCAACATTAGCAGCTTCAGTGCTGAGTGAGACCTCATCCATCTAGATATTCCAAAATGTGTCAGTAAGTTAGTAACTGAACAGTAAAGCAGAGCAGCCTATCAAACCCTATTTATCACGTACGCTTCCACACAATTCGACGGGATCGGGTTTCAACCGGGTCGGGTTGTGAACATTTGGTTTATTGGGACTTCCAAGTTGAGATCTTTAGTGTTCCGATCGGGGGTTTGGCCTAGTGCTTCATCTGATTTGCTATTGATCGATCTATGGTTCGGAAAGCTATGTGGTAAGCTATAATTGTGTTTTACTTGTTCGACAAAATTCCTCAACGAATGTTGTTATTTTCAATTCATATTTTGCATATCATAAACGAAAGCAGTTTGAAGATCTGAGTGTTGCATTACATCTATTTATGGATTCAGTGTCGTAGTTGCTACGTGTACTGAAGCCAGAGCCAGTAGAGATTTAGTCTGAGCCAGTTTTTTTCAAGCTAACTTCCCCTTTATTCAAGTCTTTACTTTTCCCTGTTTTCGTAGTTCTGCTGGACTTATCTCATATTATCAGAAAGAGCTGTGAATGTCAATTAAAATGGGGGAAGATTCTGAAAGCAGGAATGTCGAGTGAAGGGTGTTTGTGACTGTGGGAACCACTTCATTCGATAAACTTGTTCAGGCAGTCGATACCCAAGATGTTAAAAAAGAGCTGTACCAGAAGGGATATACGAGCCTTCTCATTCAAATGGGTCGTGGCTCTTACGTACCTGCCACGGTAAAACCATTTACAACTGTGAACCATGTCTGCCCGTCAATTGTGTGTCCCCTATTAGTAAAAGAACAGTATGGTGTTACACATCTAACGAAATGCTACCTCTTATCCAGTGCATGGGTGAAGATCCGTCGCTATCTTTGGACTATTTTACATTCTCGTCTAGTATAGCTGATCATCTCAAATCAGCAGATCTTGTGATAAGCCATGCTGGTAATCTATCGTCTTCTTGTTTGGTTCACTTTATTAATCCAGAAACGAAGGACATATGTATATAACAAATATGCTCTGTCATGGTGTAGGATCGGGGAGTATTTTTGAGACACTGCGACTTGGGAAGCCATTAATTGTGGTTGTAAATGAAGATTTGATGGACAATCATCAAAGTGAGTTGGCAGAAGAGCTAGCTGAGAGAAACCATTTGTACTGCGCACATCCGCAGACACTTCATCAAACCATTGCAAGCATGGATTTGCAGTCTCTTGTTCCATACTTACCAGGCGATGCTGCCCCTGTTGCAAAGCTTATTTATAGGCACCTAGGCTTCCCGGAAGATTGATCAAAAATATTTAATTTATGCCAGCATAAGTATAATTAGACACACTGACTGACGTGCTGCCTTACAAAAGTAACTTATGCTGAGGTTCTTTTTACGAAAGTAACTGGGGATGTTCTCATCTGCCTCATTGATATCAGGGCAGTGTGCGAGGTCTTCCATGGAAGCATCAAGTGTAGACTGATATGAAATACAAACTGGTTTAAAAATGAGAAGAAATGTGAAAATATGGCTTTGAATGTTTGCCAGACAAGGAAGTTTACTCCAAGTGTAGAACCCAAGTTAACTAAGGGGTATCGATGTCCTTCAAAACGAAATTACATTACTTATACTCCATAAATCCTTAGAGTTTTTTTTTGATGTTTAACATTATCACTGAAAAACAATCCAATACGGGTCAAATACAACACGAGACATGCTCGGATTCAAGTCAGAGCTTGTTTAATACATATTGGAATAGCAAAACTTGCCGACCAATTTCAATTTTCCTCAGCTGCTTTTCTTGCTAAAAAATGGGTCAACTTGTTCTCACCTCTTCAATTAAGACATAGCCTCCAATCTTTCTTTACCAATAAAATATTTGAACATATTCGAATCCACTTGTAATACAAATGTACCTGTTTCGGATTTTGAAAGATATGGGAATAAACTTGGGCACAATCACTTGTAAAACAAAAATTTTTCCATCCCATTTGTAACGCCCATTCCATTGCTTTCTCCAAAGCAGAACCTTCCACATCTAAACTGTTTTCGTTCCATGAATCTTACCTGCTATAACTCCTTGAATATTTCCTGCAATATCAAAAGCTACACAGGCATATGCAGCTAATTTCTGTTCTGAAAACCAAGCTCCGTCACATTGAATCGTAATTGAATCTGCAGTAGAAAATATTCTTGCAGACTCGCCATCAAAGTCACATACTGAAAATTTAGGCTTAAGACAAAAAACTCCTTCAACACTCAGATTAATCTTGTAAACTGCATTAGTCAATTCCATCAAGAGTTCTAAAGCTGAGATTACTAAAATTCATTCGGTTTATAATAAGATAAAATTTAAAAGTCAGGGACATTTTGATAATTTGTACAAAAAAAATGGGCTGAATTGTATGTTCCCTCGCATGCTATTTAGAATCAGAAAAGTTTATGCAGTGTTGTGAAACCCGATCCGGTAGTCGACCCGGCTATGTCACTGGGTTATTGGGTTAGAGGGTCAATTCGGATCGACCTTGGATCAATGCTTATATCAATAATATAATATTATACAAATTCTAAAGTAAATTTATCAATTTTAATTCTCGTAAAGTGTTAAGAAAATGAATTCAAGTATATTTATCCATTTTAATTCTCATAAAGTGTTAAGTAAATGAATTAGGTCGGGTTGTTAGAGTTTCTAGAGCATTGAAAGGGGTCTAGGGTTCGAACTTTAACGTAGGAGATTTTTGGAAAATTAAAAATCGGTTCAATTGGTTGGGTCAAAGGGTTAAACCGACCGGGTCAAAGGTTAAACCGACCGGGTCAAAGGTTAAACCGACCGGGTCAAAGGTTAAACCGGTCGGGTTGATTGGGTCAACCCGGGTCAATTGCATTTTCGGGTCAATAAGAAATCCGACCCGATTAAGTCCGCCGGGTCGGGTCGGGTTCAATAACACTGAGTTTATGTCTCTTATATATTGGATATGAGTGAGGATTAATTATGACCCACTTATCTTTGAGATCTAGCTCTTCTACTATTGGATCAATTACATACAATGGTCCTGATTTTGCACTATATATAATTTTTTCATTTTTTGCATTTTCGCATTTTGTCATATGTGCTTTTTATCGTTTTGTGCACTCTTACCTTTGTCTTTTGTATAGGTGTTATAATGTTATTGGTTGAAATGAGGGTGGGTCGCAGATGAACTCCACCCTTGGAGATGAGTTTAACTGTAAGATTTTGACAAAAATGAATTATCAATATTTCCTTTTACCATCTTATGATTCCTCTCCTCCCTAAACCCAAATTTCAGATTTACGTATCTCCTTCATCTTTTCATCTTCTCTTAAGTGTTTCATTGAGCATGTTGGCCTCCTTTTTGTTCGTACAATAACTTTAAACATTAGTTCCGCTCTAAGAAGTCTATTTTCCTTGGATTTAGCTAATTTTATAAAAGCTACAAGTGTCTCCAATTTTTTTATCGTGTCTATATCAGTCAAGACATTATTTTTGATGAAATCACGCTCCTCTTCTCCAACCTCAATGCGTGTTGAATTGCTCTCAAACTCATCCAATGATCATATCCCTCCCATGCATGAAGGTGTTTGATCTAACAATGCTCATATGTAAATTTGAAACACACAACAACTTTTATTGTTGAACCAAATGCGAAGAACAATACTATCTTTTCACTACCAATAGATTTCTTTTTAACTCCTTAATCGCAAGAAATTCATTCTGAAGGTATGTCTCTTCTTACCGAAATATTAGATAGTGTAACGGAAAACATCATCCATTTGGTCGTGCAATTTATGATTACTGTACCAAAAAACACAATGATGCTCGTACTAGGCTTTTCGCTTGCAATGCTCAACTCAATGATGATCTAACCTCTGAGTCTTAAGCATTCCTTACTAACGCAAGTCATGAAACTTGAATACGACACTTTAGTTAACATACCGAGTTATTATCAAATTTTCTCTTCCCTCCATACGCTCTGCCTTCTCTCTTCTCTTTCTCTTTCTCTTTCAACCTCCATCAGTCGCCGATTCTTCAAGGTAGAGGAGAGGATTGTCTCCTAAGATCATCTCCTACACGAGATGAATCCCTCTATCTCTACGAATGAAATACATCCACCTTTGATAAAAAAATACGACACTTTGGTTCAAAACAACACAAGGCGTCTTGTTCTTCTCGTGTCTGAAGTCAATGGTATTATTTGTAAATCTAATTTAGATCGATCTATCGAATGACACAAATCACAATTTATTACGATAAACAAAAGAATTTGGTGGAATATGAAGACACATTCAGTCTTGTTTTAAAATCAGCATTCATGCGATTAGTGTCCATCTTTGACAAACATCCAAATCTTGGGGGATCCAGTAGCCCTCACCATCTTTGTCTTGTCGTAAAGCCTTACACTTAAAACAGGGTCTTCGAGGCTGGCACCATCGAATTGACTCTACTCTTTGCACTCTTGATTTCAAAACTCTCACATAGAAATAGTTTTTTCATTATCAAAAGTGGGTATATTTATTCATTAATCATGAATACAACAAATATCATAATTACAACCAATCATGATTACAAAACGAAATACAAACGATGGTATAAATTTGAGATATCTTCAACACGAGTTATCTCATAAACACAGTTGATCGAACAGACCATTGACGGCACCTTCACCATCGACTCCCACTAGTCTAGCACTCGGACAACATAACGGTTTTGGCTCAATCAAGCCTGATTACACAACACAAATTTGCTGTGATGAAGCCTAAACGACATAATAAACATACAAGATGAACATACACGAAACATAACTATTACATGTTACTTATTTACACACATGACATAGATATATGAAAATACACGAAATAAAGCCCGATCCGTCACATGCATGTGACCTAGAGGAAGAAGACGGCGTCGGTTGTGTCAATCGGTCACATGCATGCAATCGATCGGAAGATTGAAGCGGCGGCGGCAATTGTTGATGGAGGAAGGAGGATGACGGTTCAAACATTAAGATATAAGAGACTCCTTAGGGTGGAGGAAGATGAATTCTTCTTCCCGTGAAGGAGAGAATCTCCTCCTCCACCCGGAGGAGCGGTGAAATGAAGAAGAAACAGACTAGGAAGAAGAAAGGAGGAGAAAATGGGTGACGAAAGAGAAAAATATCTAAGTTGATCTTTAAGGATACATTTCCACATAGAAATAGTTATTATAAGTATGATCTTTTAAATTATTAAAATATGATATAATGTAAATGTAATTTTTTATGATTAATCTTAATTTTAAATTGTAATCTTACTATTAATAAAGCCCAAGCACCCCTATTGACAGTTAATTTTTGAAAATTTTTACATTTTGAAAAGGCTCTTACTAATCACAATAATTACATTTCTCTTATTTGAGTATAATATATCATACGACAGACTATCAACTTATATGCACATAAATATTTGTACACGAACTACTAGTTTTAAAAAAATGTAGTTGGAAGCACTGACGTTAGGTGCTTATCGACATCAGAAAGACGAAAATGCCCTCGGACAATGTACTAAATAAATAAGGAAAAGGATCAATTTCGGTATCGAAGAAAGTCAATTGACGAAAATACCTCGGACATTAATGTTCCCTGTATACGATGGATGAGACATTTTGATATTTTTGATCCTCAATTTGGTATTTCCCATTATAAAAATCCATTTATAATACTTTTCCTTCTGCATAAAATAGTACTGAAAATTAATAATAATTTTCTGCAAATCCAATGTCTCAGCCCTAATTTTAACACAACTGCTTGTAAAGTCGAACCTTTCGAATCTGCAGGTGCTTAACTTGAATGGGTGTGTCACTGTTTCAGCGATTTGCATTGTAAACTCGGATGTTGTTTTCAAACCTTTTTACAGTTATACCATCCCTAATTTCGATACAATTGCTTGTAAAGGTGAAACCTTTGGATTCTCCAGGTGCGTAATTTTTATGGGCGTGTCACGATTTCAGTGATGGAGTGTGAGCGAGCGTAGTATGCTGACGGGAGCAATCAGCCGATTTGCTGTTTCGCTGTGGAAAGTTGAGATTGCCAGACCAAGTTTACTGAATCTTAAGGAGAGTAGGCATTGTGTAAAGCTGTTTTCAAAGATGGCTTCTTCTTCCTCATGTGTCAAAGAGAGTAGTGGAGAAACCCAAAAACAAAAGGTTGCAGCTTTGAATGATATTGTGCAGGTTAGGTATCTGATAATGGCGTTGGTAGCAGTATGCTTTTGTTGTTGTTGTTGAAGCTCTGGATATTTAGTTTGGTTTCGTTGTAGGGAAATGGAAGTAGTAATAGGGATGCTGACGAGAAGCATTTGAGTTTCGATCCAGCCAAGATTGATTCAATGACAGTTCATGAATTGAGAACGACTTTAAGGTGATCAGTATGTCATTTTCTTTTATAATATTTATAGTTGCTTGTCAAACGTCAAAATTATGTAAGAAGTTTATATCACTTTAAATATAAATGTTTGCTTTTTGTTTCCATTTACTGTAAACAAGCTCATTTGTGTGTCGAGTTACTGTTTGTACCTGATTTCAGGAGCTTTACACTGACATTTCATGAAAAAAACATTTATTTGATAGGGGTTTTGGAATTTCTGCCAAGGGTCTCAAGCGCGATCTTGTGACTACATTGAAGCTATTTCTTGACAAGAATCCACAACATGTGCATGGTATTTATCAAATACCATTGTAATGATGATTTGGTTGTCAAGGCCAGCTTCAACTTCATCAACTAATTTTTCATTTCATCTGCGCTGAGGAAAATCTGTGTTTGTGTATTGAAATATTTAAATGAACTAGAATCCAGTGTTTCACTCACCCATTTTTTTCTAACAGTTGATGGACTAGAACAATCGCCTGCTGATGAAATGGATAATGCTGTAACTGTTTCCTCTAACAAGAGGAAATCAGAGCAATCAGTTGAGGCAACTGAAGATCAATCTGTTTATTCTAGTATGGAAGTTTCTGAAGATAAAAAATCTAAGAGGCGAGTAACTCAATCCATGACTAAGAAAAAGATTGAAGTGAAAGAGACTATAACTACAAAAAAGCAGGTTCTGCAACTCCCAGGTACTTTTTGAGCTATTGCTAGTTCTCTTCACTTTTCTTGGTTGGTTGTTACTGAATGGTAATGGTTTGTGTAAACAAACATTTTAAAGAGTTGTAGCCTTTAACCCCTTTTTCAATCAGTACTTAGGAGTGTGATTTACTGTTGTAAAGGACACAAAAGATAACTTACTTGGTTATTGTTTTCCGTAGTTTATTAGTTATCTTGTATTAAGCGACCTGGTCATTATTTAATAGTGCAAATGAATTAAATTTAAAGATATTGTATTGCAGATCAAACTGAACCTTGGACAATTCTTGTGCATAAGAAGCCTAAGCCAGAGTGGATTGCATATAATCCCAAAACCATGAGGCCAAGTCTTCCTCCGAGCGGTACAAAGACTACAAAGCTTTTATCTTGGAATGTGAATGGTTTAAGGGCATTGCTGAAGATGAAAGGGCTCTCTTCACTTGCTCAGGAGAATTTTGATGTACTGTGCCTTCAGGAAACTAAACTGCAGGTAACGTATGCTTAGATGTCATTGATTTGAAACCATAAGTCATTTGAATAAAATTATCATTTTCATGGTTGAAGTAAAGGCTCGATATATGCTACGAAGTTACATTCATCGTTTTCTCATGGTTTTGGGAATAAAGAAACAGACTTGAAATGATTGATTGAAGAAGATGAATGCAGTTGAAATACTTCTTCATATGCCTATGGATTTCACGCGTTTATAAAATCAATGATGGTATATAATTTTGTCTACCAGGAAAAGGATGTTGAGCTGATTAAACAGTCTCTGACAGAGGGTTATGAGAACAGCTATTGGACATGCAGTGTTGCTAAACTAGGATATTCTGGCACTGCAATTATCTCCAGGGTTAGTTTTCCAAATTTGTAAATTTTATGCTCGCGAAGTGCATGTGTTGCTGATATTTATGCTGCAATTCAGACCTTCGTAATATTGATAAAAAATTAATCATTTCAAGATGTCTCGGTATTGTGGAAATGAATATATTGCACAAATTTGAAAATTCATTGGGATTGACCCTGCTTGCCGCTGTACTGGTAGCTTATAGGAGACTATAATTAATTTGACGCGTACGACGACGCGCGTCAATTTTCATATTCCTTTTAGTAATCAAACACAAAAACTCATTCCTTTCAAATTTTATTTCCATCTTCCAAACTTTCCATGATCCAAACATGTAGCATTTAGCAACATCATAAACTTTTAAGAAATACAAAAAAAAAGAAAAAAAAAACTAAATATAGTAGATACGGGTGTTAATGACCCAAGCGTTTGCGATCCACTCGCTTGAAGGACTTCCATGCTACTTAGGAATGAGGTTTGTCGCCGAAGTCTTCTATATTTTGTTTGAGGTATGGTACTGTCAATCAATATTTCTCATGAGAAAAAAAACATTGTCCAAAATTAATATACATTGAAAGTGTATAGTGCTGTAGAAGACTTGTATATAGTTTACAAAGATAGCTTGTTGTTCTGTTTCATTGACTTAATGTGTTTGTTCCGTGTTAGCAGGTTCTTCAGTTGCTCTTTTTTCATTTTCTCATTGGAAAAACTATATTCAATTAGAAAATTATTATAAAGCAAATAAAATAGTGAAAAATACGCAGAATAATGTAGAAGTATTTCTCAAGTGAAGCTGTAATATTCTTAAATTGAATATAAATTCATGAAATCTTTTTTTTTTTTTGAAAATTATTTGTTTTCGATGTAGGTATAGACTTTTAAATGTCATTTGAAAAAAAAAATTGGAAAAAAAACTAGACATGTCAATCTCATTCATATTCATTTATAAACTATTTACCATCCACCATAATCCATCAATTTACCATCCATTTAGATAAACGGATCAAACAATCCATATCCGTTTACCATATATCAGTTTACCATCCATTTAGTAAAAGGATGGATGGATGGATGGTAAGCGCATGATGATAAACGATAAACAGATGGTAAATGGATAAATGAATGGTAAACGGATGGATGATAATTGATAAATGGATAAACGGTTGCCCATACGTGCTCCCCCAGACAATTTTATATATTTAGGAAGTTTTCCGTTTAAATTTAATTTTTATTTTGTATAAAAGTGATGGGTATTTGTATATTTTGTTTTGTCCATAAACCATATTATGGGCGTTAGCAGCACAACTCTATCTGTCCAATGTCATTTTTATTAGGGTTTTGCTATGTGTACACTTTTTTCCCCCTTATTTTGCCACTGGACATGATGTTATGGGTAAAATTAAATGAGGGTATCTTGTAGTAATTTTAGGAATAAAATCACCAAAAGCACCTGAACCCTTTGCAATTTTTGGTTTAGTGGTTTCAAAGTTTTCCTTTTGATAAACTCAGGACCCCTAATATTTATCAAATAGCGATTAGACACCGCCACTCTTTCAACGTATTGGCACGCATCTTTCTAAAGCTTAGAGTGTCCTTTTTGGATTGCAAAAAACAAGTACTAAAAACTTTTCGTTATCAAAAATAAGTAATCGTCATTTAGTACTTGTTTTTCGTTAACGAAAAAGTTTTTTAATACTTATTTTTTGCAATTATTAGTTATAATACTGTCTTTTTGCAAGTACTATTTTTCTGCAACTAACCCTTAAAATAATTTTGTTGGTTGTAGTGTTAGGTCTAACGAATAATTTTGTAGGTTGTAGTACCATATGAACCGACCAAACAGTATTTCGAATTAGTACAGCGTCCACACTAATTTTTTTTGATTTATATAGAAACATTTTTCTTCTTCCTTTTGTGAGTGTGGTGCAAGAGAATAATTAGAATTTGTTATTATTACTATTTACGACAATTTCGACGGCTCGATGAAAAATTCAATCAAAACATTAATCATCGAGGAAAAATAATAGTGTATCCTTACGTATGTGAGCAAATTATTAACATTTCAGTTCGATTATTGATGAGTGTTAAAGCAGTGGCGGATGAGCTTCTTCTCTTTTCTTTTTTTCTTCTTCTTTTTAAAAAGCACAAGGCCTGTGCGTCGAATTACCTCATTTTATTGAAATTTAAATGATGAACCAAGTATATTTATATCAGAAATCAGATTCAGTGCTGCAAATAATAGTTTGCAAAGAGAAAAATAAGAGTTAGTTTTCCTAATTTTTAGGTGAGATGCATAAAGATACGACGGGATTAATGATAATTGATTCAGAGGTCGTTATGATCAGCAGTATCATTACAAAGAGGAAAAAAATTTAAAATGCTTGAGGTTAACCATTTGCATGAATGAATTTTAAGATTTGTTGGTTCAAAAGAAATCAAGAGAAAAAATATTACAGATTTTTTATGCAGTCATTTTTCAAAAAAAATAGTATTATAACCAATAATTACAAAAAACAAGTACTAAAATATTTCTGTGAATGAAAAACAATTACTTTTTTTCGTTAACGGAAAAATTTTAGTAATTTTTTTTGCAATTATTGGTTATAATAATATATTATGAAACAATTTATCATGTGGATGCCTTGGATACCTTATGAATACATGTTTTAAACATGTCATTTTGTTGGATGCTTCATTGGCTTAGTATGCCAAGTTTAATTCATGAATTATATCACATCTTAATACATCGTTACTAGCACTAAGGCTATGCCTTTTCATTTCCATTTTGTAATAGTATAAATAGATGAGTTATGTATTGAGATGAATGAAGAAAGTGAAGTGAATAGAATAAAACATAAGCTCCTTTCCTCCTCTCCATTTTCCTTGTTCATTACCTTGTTATTTCTTTATACAATTTCATTACTTTTATAACACGTTATCAGCACGAGAAGCTCAAAGAGACAAGGTAATACTCAAGGTAAGGATTATATTATGCGATGATGGCAACTTTGAGTTCAATCTTGATAAATCTCAAATCCGCCTAGCATATGAAAAACAAAATCATCTTCTATCTACTTATATTTTTCAATTTATTTTATCATGTTGTATTGATAAAGTGATGTTTATCACATTGGTTCACTATGTTGAATACTACAAAACTCGAGTTTAATGCTCTTGTGATTATTGGCAATAATAATTTACCATGGACTCTTCCACTTGAGTGTCATTAGTTCTGGTGACATTTTGAATGAAGGAAATTGTGTATACGATGAAAATAAGGCAAAAGCCATGATAATCCTTCGTCATCACCTCCATGATGGATTGATAAATAAGTACATGATGATAAAAGATTCCAAATATATTTGGTTGAATCTTGAAAAGTTATTTCAAGGCCATTAAGATTGGCTACACTTGTATTTGATAAATTATGAAAGTGTGTGGAAATATAACTCCGATATGTTCAATATAACCTCACAATTGAAATTATGAGGTTGAAAATATTTATTGATAAAGATGTGTTGAAAAAATAATTTCCACATTTCATGCCTCCAATGTGCTTTTGCATGAAATATTTTGAATGAGGCTTCACCAAATATTATGAACGTATCAAATGCTTGTTGGTGGCTATATCAAATGATAAGTTATACATAAAAAATTATTATGTTGTACCCACTAGTGCATCATCCATCATAGAGGTTGAATGATAATGAAAATAGGCACAATTATAATCCCGCAAATGTGATATATGATGATTCCATTTTCATCATATATTTATATATCACGTCTATGGTCTCCGGAGAGAAAAAAAAATAGTAGAAAAAAAAACTTACATCATACAAGTTGGAATTATATTAGACACCCATATATGGTTGTAAATAAGGAGTCATCAGACCCGAAAAAGTTTTCTTATATGTCATGATCAATTAGACCATTCGGGTTCATTTATGATGAGAAGAATAATTTGAAAAACTTTTATGGACAATTTTGATGAATAATAATATTATTTGTCCATAAATCTCACGTGTGTTGTCTGGTATAAAGAAAGCTAATTACAAGGCCATCCAAATAAAATTTGTGACTGAGTGTCCAATATTTGAGATTTTGGATGTTTCATTTATGTGCCAAATTCTCCTCCTAAACGGAGTAAGATGGGACCCCAAAATGAGTTGGAGATTCAAATAAATTTTGTTTCTCTATTAATTATTAAATATTTCGACTACGGGATATTTATTTAAAGACTTGTTTGATGAGATAAAATTCCTCGCATTAGGGGGAGATAAAATAAAAGCTTGAATGCGAGAAATTGCTTAGAATGTAGTGTTATTATCTCTTCTTGATCCCCATATAAATCAATGTGAAGGTTTAAAAAGATTATCTCACTTGCAAGATGTTGCAAATAAATTGTCAAATGCACTTGTAAATTATCAGTTGGCTCCAAGGTTAAGAAAAGTTCATCAAGGAAGTGAAATTGCATTGACATCTGTTCCAAATGAAAATTATGTTGGATGTGAGGATCCATATATGAAAGATGATAATACATCTGAAAATGATGACAATGAAGAATTATCAGTCAGTTATGTCATTACATGGAATAGATGAAATAAATTAATTTACTATTATGGATGATATATTTTCTTATGCAATGAGTCTCGATGTTATATTTGAAAATGATGATTATGAGCCGACATCGGTCAAGAGTGCTGACAAAGAAATGATTAGCCCCATCAAAGCGTATTAAGTCACTAACTTGAAGTTAGTTGACAATAAATTATTTTCTTTGTGGCATGATTGAGTCAGTCACCGAATTGGACAAATGATCCAGAATATCATTGAAAGTTCACACGGACACCCACTAAAAGACCCGAAGTTCATATTATAAGGTGACTAGATGTGAACGGCTTGTTAACTTGGCATATTTATAAAAAGACCGTATAAAATATAAGTAAAAGCAAAAACTCATATGTTCCTTGATGGAACTGAAGATGTGGATTAATAACACCGCAGTTAGATCCATGATGTGAAACATTATAGTCACAAGGCTTTTAGCCTTAAGTATTAATTTATGGATCTTTTATTTTGATCAACCAATTAAAATAATTTGGTTAGGTTATGTAGAGGAATATATTTAAATACCTTTTTGTACTATAGTTTATCATATGGTGCGGTGGGTAGCATTCACTAGCTCATGTATAATCGCAAAATATCCAGTAGAGTGATTAATATTGCAAATACATTTGATAGCTTTTAATCACAAAGTCGAGCAAAACTTCCTGGGGTTTGGGGACATGCATTTTGGCATGCCGAGGGCCTTCACTCGATTCCTATTAGCCGCTTATAATATTCTCCACTATGAAGTCTCTCGGAAAGATAGAGATATAATGATTAGTGCGGTGCGCATCCACGTCCCTCCTCTATTAAACCAAGACCACGAAGAGAGTTGGAAATTATGTGGGTTAGGGGTCCCTTAAATTATTAAATATCTTGAGACAGTTAAAACAGAGCTCGATATTGTGATTGTCAATTTGATAAATAAATTTCTAACTTTATGGGGAGAAGAAAAGGAGATAATTATGAAGGAGATGAAATAATTCCTCCTTAACATCCTTAGATCCGATAACAAGTGAAAGTGATTTTGACTAAGATAAATAAGAAAGTAGATGCGTTTACATAAGCCAAGAAAGTCAAAAATCACTTATGCATTCAGAAAATGCACCATCTTATTTGGAGATTCCCGTTGTAACTTCAAACATAAAATATCAAGTGATCTTTGACTACATCGTCTTCGTGGGAAACCACCAGGATCTAAGGATATACTTCCCTAGAAGAGGAAGAACATATACGATGTAAGAGATGTCAATATATTTGACAAAGGAAAACTAATGAAAAGATTCCCTTAACGAGTAAAATGACAAAGATATCGATGACAAATTGGAAATATTGCCAATACTATTGAAATGATGATCATCTAAGTATATCTTTGAATTTGAAGCCTTTAAAAAAATTTAATTCATCCCCAAATAATAATAGAATATCGACATCAAAACTATAGAAAGAGCTGGAAATAAGCTATCCAAACAGAGTTGATTCGCTAAAATATGTCATGTGTTTGGACCTGAAGTTCCAAGACAGGAATGTGCAAACCAGTTAACTTTGGGTGGGTGTTCGTACCAAATGAAATGAATGTAATTAAGTTTGTACGGTACAAAGTTAAACCGGTTGCACAACATTTACGAAGAAATTCAAAGCGTATTAAGTGGACCGCATTCACATGTTCGAACGACACAATCTGTTCATGTGTTTATTAAATGGATAAAAATAGGATTCTCAATTATTGCAGTTTATATTGGTGATTTAAAAATCATTAGAACTCCTGATAATGTTATTAATACGGTTGCTTATATGAAATTTGATTAATAACTTTGGTTTAAGAAATCTTAGAAATCTATGTTAAAGATTCTAGCTACGCCAAAATGATGAGGAGAAATACGCGTTACACTCTTTTCCTTGTATAGGTTTTTCCCAAAGGGTTTTTCTAACAAGGTTTTTAACGAGGTAACATATATGCGTATTATGCAGATCGTGTACTCTTTTTCCTTAGTCAGAATTTTTTCCCACTGGTTTTTTTTTCTGTTAAGGTTTTAATGAGGCACGATATATTTGTACAAGTCATCCAAGAGGGAGTGTTATGAAACAGTATATCATGTGGATGCCTTGGATACCTTATGAATACATGTTTTAAACATGTCATTATGTTGGATGTTTTATTGGCTTAGTATGCCAAGTTTAATTCATGAATTATATCACATCTTAATACATCGTTACTAGCACTAAGGTTATGCCTTTTCATTTCCATTTTGTAATAGTATAAATAGATGAGTTATGTATTGAGATGAATGAAGAAAATGAAGTGAATAGAATAAAACATAAACTCCCTTCCTCCTCTTCATTTTCCTTGTTCATTACCTTGTTATTTCTTTATACAATTTCATTACTTTTATGATAGTTTTATATAAAATGACCTATTATAGTACTATATTTTTGCAATTAACTCATACCAAAAAGTACCTGGACCCTTTGCAATTTTCGGTTTAGTGGTTTCAGCATTTTCCTTGAATAAAGGGTTAATTCCGGAAAACCACCCTTATAATAGGGTCATTTGCGCAAAACCACTCTTATAAATATTTTTTTCAAAGTCACACCTCAGAGAAAATTCCGATCAGATTTCGGCAAAATTTAATAAAAATAATATTAATTTATCAATTTAATTCAAAAATAATTATTAAAAATATTAAAAATTAAAAAAAATTAATCTCAACAGCAACAACAACCAAACCTCCTCATCTCACATTTCCAACAGCTACGTCGATCTCTTCAACTCCAACACCTCCATCATCTCCACCGATCTTCCTCTCATCTCTCTATCCAACCTCCGCCAATCCTTACCGGACACACCTCATCTCTACAACTTCTCCGAATCTCCACCGCTACCTCCGCTTTACGCGCCGAGCCTGTCTCGTCATCATCCACGTCCTCCTCATGGCGATGCTCGTTGTGTAATCAGGACGTTATTATCTTTCAGTGGAAGCTAAGGCGGCCGATTAGTTTTTATTTTTATTTTTACTTTTTAATATGTTTAATAATTGTTTTTGAATTAAATTAATAAATTAATATTATTTTATTAAATTTCACCGGAATCTGATCGAAATTTGCTCTGAGGTGTGACATTGAGATCGGAAAATTTATGGGGTGTGATTTTAAAAATATATTTATAAGGATGATTTTGCGCAAATGATAGGTGATTTTTTGGAATTAATCCTCGAATAAACTTACTACTCCTAATATTTATCCAAAACGGTTAGACCCGTCAATAAAGATGGGCTTTTTGGTATTTTGAGCGACTCGATAAACACCACCACTCTTTCAACGTATTGGCCACGCATCTTTCTAAAGCTTAGAATGTCCTTTTTGGATTTAGAAAACAGCCACATTAATAAAAATTTAATTTTATCTATAAACTAAAAGGGGATGGATGGATCCGTTTAAACAAGGAATTTTTTTCCGATACATAATTAAGGATTAAATAGTGTAAAATAATTATTAAGCAGTTATGTTTTATCTGGCTGCAAGAAGCTGCAGCTTGTGATTCCATTCCATTCTTTTTCTAGTGGCCCGCAATCTGGCCCAAAAATAACGCTTGACCTCCTTTCCTTACTTTCAACTAGAAATGGGACTTTGAATCCACTAATTCGTTTTTTCGTATGGGTTCGGGTAGGGTTAAACAAATAAATGAGCCTTTAAAAAAAATATGAACCCGATTAATATAATGCGGATCGGGCACGAGTTCAAAATAAAAGTTATGTTCTGACCTGCAAACCCGATTATTTTAAGATATAAACATTATAAATTATAAAACTTAGACCCTCTAATTAAGTAATTATAATCATAGCTTACAAACATATAACACAAGTGTTTGTGCAGTAGCCACAACATTAATAAATCGATTAAAATAATAAAACTTTAGTACTCTTGGGCCTTGCGAGCGACCCGTCTTTTTATTCTTGACATTCAGATGTTCATTTTGGTGTTTAAACTTCACTTCTAAGTTCTTAGTATCTATGGATTGATCATGTCCATTTGTATAACTTTTCTTAACCCCAAAGGTATTTGAGATTTTATATTATGTTATGAAACTAATGGAAATACAAAAGGAATAACAATGTAAAGGATAAGGAAAATGAAGGAGGAAGGGAGTTTGTATTTTATTTGATTCTTCACATGATTGATACATTCATCTCAATATACAAGCTCTATTTATACTACTATATAAGAGCATATGAAAAGGTAAAAACCTATGCTAATAAATAATATTAAAATGGGATCATCATTTCTTGAATTAAACTTGGCATATGAAAAAATCAAGAATCATAATTCATATAATCATGACTTTTATTTAAATAAATCCAATAAATATGTGTTTCATAACACTCTCCATTTGGATGACTTGTACAAATATATTGCCTCATTAAAACCTCAATCGAAAAAACTCAGTGGGAAAAATTATTGTTAAGGAAAAAGAGTACACGATCTGCAGAATACACTTATAAGTTACCTCATTAAAAACCTTTTTAGGAAAATCCTTTGGGAAAAGCCTATACAAGGAAAAGAGTATAATACATATGTCTCCCCCTCATTTTGGCATATCTAAATTCTTTAACAAAGATCTCTGAATTTTCTCATGATCAATGTTATTCATCCAATTTTCAATACGCAATCGCATTAATAACTTCTTCAGGCGTTCTAATGATTTTGGAATCATCAAAATAAACTGCAATAATTGACAACCATGTTCTTGTCCGTTTAATAAAATCACATGGACATATTGCGTTGTTGATACATCCATCTTTCAGAAGATATTCACTACCACAGTCGACCATTTTACTTCAATCCATACAAGAATCTTTGAAACTTAATATAGAACGCATCTCTTGGTCTCGAATTATATGCTTCAAGCAATTTTAATCCTCCGAGAATTTTATATGTATATGATTATCAAGTGACCATATAAATTTGCAATCACGAAATCCATCAAATTCATTTGGCGTCTTTCAATAATTGTCAAGCTAATTAAAAATCTGAATGTTGTTGCATCCATCACTGGTGAATAAATTTGCTTCAAGCTAATTCATTTGAGTAACCAGTTTGACTTTGTATCTCACAATTTAATTATATTCATTATATTTGGTACGAATACCCATCCAAAGTTAACTGGTTTGCACACTCGTGTCTTGGAACTTCAAGTCCAAACACATGACATATTTTAGCGAATCCAATTCTGTTTGGATTGCTATTTCTAGCTCTTCTTATCTTTTTGGTGTGGATATTCTATCATTATTTGGGGATGATTGTCACCCTCTCCGATGACTTCAAATGCAAACATATGATTTAAATGATCATCATTTCAATAGTATATAACACCGGTCCTCGCGCCATTTCTAATTTGTCGTCAATATCTTTGTCATTTGACTTTGTTAAAGGAATCTCTTCTGGAGGTTTCCTTTGTTTGTATCTTCGTTAGACATATCGACATCCCTTTACATCGTATGTGTTTCTTCCCCTTTTAGGGAAGTATATCCTTAGATCCTGGTGGTTTCCCACAAATACGAAGTGCTCAAGAATCACTTGACATGTTTATTTGGAGTTACAGCGAGAATCTCAAAATGAGCTGGTGCATTTTCTAAATGCATAAGTGATTTTGTGATTCTTGGCTTATGTAAATGCATTTGCTTGCTTATTTGTCTTAGTCAAAATCACTTTCATTTGTTATCGGATCTAAGAATGATAAAGAGAATTATTTCATCTCCTTTATAATTATCTCCTTTTCTTCTCCTCCTGAAGTTGGAAATTCATTTCATAAAATTGACAATCATGATATCGAGCTCTAAAATAATTGGCTCTAGATATTGAATGAATGAAGTACCCCACATCATTTCCAACCTTCATCATTTTCAATCTTCTTTGTGGTCTTACTAGTTTATTTTATTTTGGAGGAGGAACGTGGACGTGCACCGCCTATCATGAAATATCTCTCTTCTAGAGAAATGTAATAGTGGAGAATACATACTAAGAGTGGTAGATAGGGGTCAAGTAAAGGTCCTCGGCATGCCAACTGCATGTCCCCGAACCTGAGGAAGTTAGCTTGACTTTGTGAGTAAGAGCTATCAAATGTATTCACAATATTAACGACTCTACTAATCTTTTGCGATTATATATGAGCGATATTGAATACTCACCTACCACAGCACCATATAACAAACTATTGTAAAATATATATTTAAGTGTAATTCTCCACATAGCCAAATTATTTTAATTGGTTGATCAAGATAATGAGTCCATAACTTGATATTTTAGGCTAAAAGCCTTGTGAATAAAATATTTCACTTCATGGACCACATTGCGGTATTATTAATCCACATCTTTAGTTCCTTCAAGGAACATAGGAGTTTTTGCGTTTACTTTTATTCTAAATGGTCTTGTTATAAACATGCCAAGTTAACAAGCCGTTCACGTCTAGCACCTTTTAATATGAACTTCAAGTCTTTTAGTGGGTGTATGTGTGAACTTTCAATGATATTCAGGATCATTTGTCCAATACGGTGACTGATGTAATCATGCCACAAAGAAAATAATTCATTGTCAACTGACTTCAGGTTAGTGACTTAATACACTTTGATGGGGCTAATCATTTCTTTGTCGGCATTCTTTGACCGATCTCGGCTCATAATCATCACTTTCATTTATAAAATAGAGAGACATTGCATAAGCAAATATGTTATCCCCAATAATTAATTTTCGGTTCCATTCATTTTCAGAAATGACAAATTAACTGACATTTCTTTATTGTCATTATTTTCATCATTTACAGATATTTTATCATCTCTCGTAGATGGATTCTCACATCTCACATCTATTTTATTTGGAAAAGATATCGATCCATTGTCTAGTTCACTTTGAACTTTTTTTTCCTTGGATTCTTATACTTGGAAACAGTTGGTCTACCACGCTTCTGGCGTGTTTGTAACTCATTTGCTCAAAAATTTCCAACATTCATTGGAAATACCAATTATACTTGGAACATTTTTTTTTTGGAATAAGAAGGATTTTATTATTCCATGGGCAAAACAGCGCTGGAAACCAAACACAGACTAGACTCCCAAAACAGACCAAACATAACCAACACTAATCCTTACTGGGACAAGGTCTCCAAACCTGCAACTCCTAACATCTGTTATCACAGCACATTACATAGTTATTCGTATGAACATTCAGCGCACTCCTAACTGCAATTCTCTTACAGGCCTCTTTTCCATTCTTCACCTGTTACTTGTCTGTTTTTAAACAACATATCATTTCGTAATCTCCAGATGAAATAGACAGATTCCGCAGCAGCCACCTTCACCATTTTATTTTTTTCTCGCTTTCCTTTGGACCAGTTCTCTATCCCCCGACAGGGTCATGTTGGATTCTTACCACTGCAGAACTTTCTTCCATAGTTCTCTGCTAACTGCACACTCATAGAAGATATGATCAATTGATTCAGAACCTGCACAGAAGCTACAAACCCCATCATTTGGGATACCAAACCTGCTCAGCATGTCCTTAGTATTCAGCCTCTTCATGCAACACATCCAGACGATGAACTTAGCTCTGGGACTAGCCATGTTACTGTAAAAGACTCTTTTCCAATACACATCAGCTTTTCTCCCATGCAGGTCTAAATACAATCTGCGAGCCAAAAACTTCCCGTCATTCTGCATACTAGCCCACGCACCAGTGTTTACCACCATGTCCCTATATTTAAAAGCAGTCTTCATGATCCAGGAACAAGCATTTGGCGGGTAATACCTGATAACATCAGATCTTTGAATAAAATACAAGTGTACCCATTGAACCCATAACTTGTCTTTTTTATTACTCAAGTTCCACAAAAGCTTTCCACACATCACAGTTCACCAGATATCCACTGATATGATCTTCAATCCTCTAGAGTTCTTGGGTTCACATATCTTTTCCCAGGATATCGGAGCTTTCTTTGTAATTTTATCACTACTGGACCATAAGAACGATCTACAGACTGCTTCAATATGCCTCACAACTTTCTTTGGCAACGGAAAGACCTGCAGCCAATAATTGTATATGCTAAACAACACACTCCGAATAAGCTACAGCCTTCCTGCATACGAAACCAGCTTCACTGTCCAGTGTCGAAGGCGACTAGTAATTTTATCAATGAGAGGCAGTCATGTGTTTACTGTTAATTTCTTGCTATCAAGTGGGACGCCCAAATATTTGAATGGGAGACAACCTTCAGAGAAACACCAGTGATCATCAAGATTTCATTCTTCACATCTTCATGGGTACCTCCAAAATGCACTTTGCCTTTGTTTACCACAAGTCCTGTTGCAGTAGAAAATATGTTAAATTTCTCCATAAGCAGCTGAATAGACCTTGTATCTCCTCTTGAAAAAATCATTAGATCATCTGCAAAGCTTAGATTAAAAAGGAAAGGGGATATAGGATCCCCTTGCCTAATACCTCTCTTTGCTTTCAAGGGCTTCGAGACATTTCTATTGATGTTATACCTGAACGATACTGACTTCACACCAGCCATTACCCATTCCACAAACATTGTTGGAAATCCCAGTTCCCTCATGATACTCTCCAGAGCAGACCATTCAATCGAATCATAAGCTTTTTAGAGATCTAGTTGTATCACACACCTAGGCGAAATGGTCTTTCTTCCATAACCACGAACTAACTCATGGGCCAGAAGGATATTATCCTGGATTACTCTCCCCGGAATAAAAGCCGACTGACTTTCATCAATCACTGAACTAATAACCTCGCCCAATCTAGCTGTCAAAATTTTTGAAATAATTTTATACACTGTTGAACAGCAAGATATAGGTCTTAAATCCTTCACCTTCTTTGCATTTTGCACCTTAACCATGGTACAATTGAGATGAGTATATAACTTTTTCTCAAAAAATTCATGAACTGCTTCCTTCACATCATCTCCAACAATAGCCCAAGTATGCTTAAAAAACTTTGAATTATAGCCATCAATCCCTGGAGCTTTGTTGTCCCCCAACGAGCATAGTGCGTCATATATCTCCTCATCATTGACTGGCCTGATCAGTTTCTTACAGTTTTTCAGAGACAATTGTTTTCCTTTCCTCAGGATTTCTATGTCAATACCTCTCAGGGTTGGCGCTGTCTCCCCTACAAGTTGTCTATAAAATTGATAAATTTCACTTTCAATCTCTCCTGGGTCTGTAATCTCTTCACCCCTGTCATTTTCCAGCTTATAGATGCCTGATTCTTTACTTCTCTCCATTACAGATGCATGAGAGTACCTGTTATTCCCATCACCTAGCTTCGGCCAATTCACCTTTGATCTTTGGGCAAAAATCTTCTCCTCAATTGACAGCCATTTTTCCAAATCTATTCGTACTGATTTCTCTCTTTCCACTAGAACTGCATCCATATAGTTTCCTGATAACTTCATTTGGACATTCTCTAATTCTTTTCTAGTTGATTCAATCTTTTTAGGAATATTACTGTCCTTTCTCTACATATTGCGCAACATCGGTTTCAACCTCATCAACTTACTCCAGATCTTAGAAATAGCAGAACCAGTCCAACACTGACTACTCCAACTTTATGACACTTTACTCATAAAGTCACCGTGTTCAACCAAACGGTTCAAAAATTTGAACTGATAACACACTCTCTTCTGCGCAATGTTCTCCAGATAAATCTTTAATGGACTGTGATTAGACAAATGAGGACCGAGTACTTCTACCTTATAGTGTCCACACTGTAAAAACCAGGCTATGTTTCCCAAGATATGGTCTATCTTGGAATAAATCATTCCCTGACTTTGCTTGTTTGACCAAGTCTACCTCTCCCCAACTGTAGGACACTCAAATAATCCCTTAGAGTTCATCATTCCTCTTAAGCCCTGAAATTCACTTGGAATCACTGGGTTGCCACCCATACGATCCTCAACTTCAATAACATTATTAAAGTCACCACCAATACACCAAGGTTCAGTGTTTGCCACATACAGCTGCTCAATATCCACCCATAATTTTTTCCGCTGTTCCAACTGATTCATAGCATAAACACAGGTCACCCAACAAATCAACCTTCCATCCAGATGATGAAGGCCACCATGAATAAACTGCGCTGATCCTTTTTTCATTCTAAACTCAACTCTGCTGGCGTCCCATAATACCCATATTCTACCATTATCATGAAACTGATAGTTATCTACTGAGTTCCAACTACCAAGTCTACGCCGAACAGTCTCAGCATTTTTTTGTTTTACTCTAGTCGCTATTAAAACTACGAAGGCACAGTTAGGTCTACGAAGACGGGAGCCAATCTCCTTGTGCCTGAACCCCGTATTTAGCTCCCTAACATTCCTGAATATCATCATGGCACTTTATCATACGATTTCCCCACCCTTGAACTGGAAGGACCTGATATAATATGCATCTCTGGCTTATTAACCACAGGCCCTGTCTCCTCCCTTTTGCCATTTGTTTCCTAATTTCCCTTCTCAGCTCCCAGACCTCCCTTACTTTTATCCTCTTTAGGTTTCCACACTGGTGCTTTAAGTTTACTCTTGTCAGGGTTAGCTTTCTGAGCATTACAGTTATGTCCTAACTTCTGACAGTTAGCACAAAAATAAGCATCCACTCGTACACAACTTTTTGAATAAATTTCCTCCCATCAATATCCCTCACATTGATTTTCTCCTTCTTTGGCTGAGTAATGTCTACCTCTACAAGGATTCTTGCATAGGATATTCTCAGTTTCTTTGCCGTACATTCATCAGTGATTACCGGTTTGCCTATAGCACTGGCAATTTTACTTAAACTGGATTTCCCCCACAAATGCAAAGGCAAACTAGGTAATGTAACCCACATTGGTATAACAAGCATCAAATCTTTTTCATGACAAAATCAGGCGTCCATTTCCTCAAAAATAGAGGCATAGAGAAAATTGTGTACGGACCTTGCTGCAAAACTTCATCCCTACTCTCAAATGTCTTAAACCTAGCTATAAAGTATCCGTCATCATGGTAATAAAGTTCAGGTAAAAGGACAAAGTTCCATACCTTCTCCATGAATTGTTTGACTGCATCATGGTCAGTTCTTCGCCAACTGCAAAGAGGATTAACCCCGCCTTCCAGAATTCCATCTCTGATTACACATCATCCTCATTAATATCAACTTCTGGCTCTCCATCCACTATCAGTGGAGCTTTCACTTTGACTCGCTTTACTTCCTTCATGTGTCTGAGTTTTCAGCCACTCCTCAATCTCAACCAACTCTGATTCTGAAACAGAACCTTCCACTGATTTTTGAACCTCCGAATCCTCTTGAGTCTTTGCATCGCTTCGAAGAGAGATAGCGTCATCTGGATACAGATAATCTTCAACCACCAGCTTCGCTTGCAATTTTTTCCCAGATTCAGATGGTCTCTCCTCAGATCTCGTCATTCCTTATTTCAGATTAGTTTGTTGTACGCCTGCCTTCCTTACGATAACCGGAGACGGGACGCCACCTTGTTCTGCGGCTTGCGGCCTCGCTTCGTCATCGAATCGGCGTTTATCTAAAGCTTTTGGGGGGACTATATTTGTAAATGCATCTGATAATTATATTTGTAATATTTTATAAGTGAATTATCTTTTGAACTTCTTGTGCGAATATCGAAATGAGACAATAACACAATATTTAAAGGAATTTCTCGCATTTAAATTTTATTTTATCTCTCTCTAATGCGAGGAATATTATCTCATCAAACAATGTGTCATAGGTTTGAAATATCTAGTAAATAATAGGGAATCAATTCTATGTGAATTCTCAACTCGTTTGGGATCCCATCTTACTCCATTTTGCAGGAGGTATTGCACATAAACGACACATTCAATTTTTTTTAAAATAAGATATAGTTTTTGTTACTAACAAATTGTAAAGGAAATATTTACGATATACAGTTGCTTTTATACATTACATGGATGTAGCATCTTAAATTGCGTGTTCCAATCCGAATTTGGCAATATTATTCTCATTAGTAAAGGTCTAGCAATCAACTTTAATCGTTTGAGAAATGATATCGCTAAACAATTTAGAGTATGTACATGAGTAACAGATTATTGTTCAACTATTATTCCAGTTGAC
>QZGG01003123.1:0-27387 GCA_006409495.1 Sedum album
AAACTCATCTCCCCAAAACCAGAGCACACACTTCCAGAGGAAAGGACACACTCCGTCTCCGGCGCCAAAGCTAAGAAACCCAACACAAAATCGGACAGGCGCAAGGACAAGGCTCCTGTTCGGCAGATGACGGAGATATGGAGGAGAGTGCAAGCTGAGATCCAGAAGGACTGATATGTCAGGTAGATCCATCATTCCAATGCTACATTTTGATGAAAAGTTTCTCACGTGAGTATAAGTTGGAAAGTGTTGTGGAAGTTGTGAATGCTCAAGGTTAGGAGCACTGTTCAGTTTAGAAACAAATGTGATGTGGAATTGGTTAAGGAGTTTTACAGTTCATACACTTTGGATGTCAAGGGGAATGTTATGGTAGCCACGTTCAGTATAAGTGGAGATGTGCATGCTTTCACAAGCAAGCAGTTGAGTCAGTGGTTGAATGTGCCACACACTGGATTTGAGGAGTACGCTAAGGGGCGATGGCCAAGTACACTGAGTGAGGCACCAAAGGCTGTAGCGGTGCGGGTATGTGAAACCCAGATGTCTCAGCAAACACAGGGGACACATCAAGGATGAGTGTGCACAACAGGACAGTGCACAGGTTTGTAGTGTCGAACGTGATCCCTAGACAAGGCAAGCACAATGTGGTGCAAATTTTGGACTGTTTGCTGACCGATCAGTTGCTGAAGAAGAATCCAATCAACTACCCGAAAATTGTGATGATGCACATGAGCCATGTGAAGGGAAGTGGGAAGCATGGGCTGCCTATCCGAGTGTTGTCAAATAATTCTGCAGAAGTTTGCGCATATGAGCCTAAGGAAGAGGAACCGGCTTGGGAAGGTTCAAAGAGAAAATCTGAATGCCATGGGTGGAACTTCACAGATTATGGTGGTACAAGGAAGGAATGCACCACCCCTGGAATGGTACCAAGCTCAGGAGATGAGACTCAGGAGAGAAGTCCAGCTGCTGCAGAAAGTGGCTGCGACCAGCACCAAGACATCACTCCGATTGTGGAGATGATACCAGGGTTGAGGCGACATTAGCTAACATCACTACACCCTCGGTTCTTTGGATGAAAGGGTCAAGGTCATTGAGACTCAAGTGACCAGAGCAAGGGAGTCTGCAGACTTAGTGCTGAAACACATGTCATACAAGGAAGAGTTCACGAAGCTCTTCAAGCAGATGCACTATGTCGGACAACCCTCATGGATCACTTCAAGGACATCTTCCGCAACTTCTGACCAGCAGCGTCTCATGGTTCCCAGCTTGATTCCCCACCACATTAGCCCCTTTTATTTCTGAACATTTTATTTGAACTTGCTTTGACATTGCCTGCTGTTTTGAATTTGAACTTTGTGTTTTGGTGACATTTTATGGCATCATTTCTTTTATTGTGCGTGTTTTGTGTTAATTGTGTCGTTGATTATTGCTTGCTTGCTGCCCTTTTCGATGATGTCAAAAGGGGGAAGTATACTAACACGCAGGTACACAGTTTGAGGGGGAATGCTAAGTTCTGAGACTGTCCTCTAAGGGTTATCGGTGCATACCCTGAGGGGGAAGTCTGATACTTGGTGCATACCCTGAGGGGGAAGTCTAGTACCCTGAGAGGGAAATCGATGCACAGTTCTGAAAGGGGTATTTCATTTAGATATCTGATAAATGCTTTGATTGTCTATGCTGATTCAGATTATTGCTTATTGTGGTTTATTGCTTATCTGTGATAGTGGTTTGTCATCATCAAAAAGGGGGAATATTGTTGGGCCTTAGTTTTGATGGATGACAAACACTAAGGACTAATATGGCTTTGAGTTTAATGTGATATGCAGGAAGCAAATTAAGAAAGTCTAACTTGCCAAAGAGGAATGAATTAAGAAGCAATCAAAAGAATAAAGGAACAATAGGCAGCGCGCCGACTTTGGAAGGCGGCATTAATGAAGAAGATCTTGCGAGCATTAATTGCACAACAAACATGGAAAGCAAATCTGAGTTGAGCATTTATGTAGAGACAAATTAAGAAAGAAGAATCTGATTGAAGAGAAAAGAAGACCGAATACGAGAGGTATAAAAGAGAGAGTCCGACGGCTTTGAAGCTCTGCGCGATATCCGAGGAGCAAGAGAAGAAGATTTCTTTGAGCCGGATCGTCGTGCACGTTGCTGAGAAGTTGTTCGAGAGTACGTGTGGTGTGAGCTTCGTGAGGTTGAGTTTACGAGTTGCAAGTATTGTATCGAGTCGTTGTAGGCGATAGATAATACGTTGTAATAGTCAAACAAGCATACCTTAAAGAAGCGTCATACGCATTCAAACCCTTCTCCGGAAGGTAGTGGTTTTACATAGTAGTCTGGTTGGCTATTGTGGTTTCCACTATAAATCGTGAGTCTTTACTTTCAGTATTTAATTTAATTCCGCTGCGTTTATTAGTTAACTGAAAACCCTCTCAGGGAACCCATAACTGAGTTACCTCAGAGGGAACGCTAACCTACGATCCAACAGGAACATCATTTTACGATTGCGGGGTTCATACATTTTATTGTTTGAATGGTTAACTGCTGGAAACTGATTTCATAGTATAATATTTTCTCTTCACCAACATTATAGTTTAATGTGGCAAACACATAAATTCATAATCCATTTTGTTTGCAATGCAACACCTCTCCACTATTTCTTCTAATGTATTAACTTTCCAGTGTAATAATATTATTTTATTATAATTTACCAAAAATATAATAGAATATTTCATTTTACAAATACCAAAATCGTTTCTTTAGTAATGCACCACCTCTAGTAATGGAAAAGTGATTATTTGCAAATTCATATTGTTATAACTATGGTTTTAAATATTCCAGTATAATTTTGGTAAAGTAAATATATAGATTTCTACGATTATCTTTTTTACAAAGTTGTGGTACCCTTCAAATGAATAATACGAGTATAGGGCAGACTATTTGGAAAAGAATTGTAATTATTTTTCAACGGCGCTTATAGTTTAAATGCCGATTATGAATTATACTGAGAAAGCATGAATCATGTTTTATAATACTTAATTATTATCAACTGTAGAGTGAGATTCTAGGAGGATAAGTAATTATTTGTGTGACTGTAGTCACAATATTTGTATAAAACAAAGTATTGGAAACAAATGATTTTTTTTATTTGCTTCAGAAAGTTGTGTGTTTACAAGCTTTCGTTGTCTCCTCTGATTCTACAATGTGATAGTGTTGTGAATCTTGCGTTGTGGAGTGAGCTACACGTTGTGGAGGTCGCGATGACTTGATTCCACTGCGTAGTCAGGTGCTTGGCAGCGGTGCAACGTACGCACTTGTTGACTGCTTCAGCGGATGCTTGTAAGGGGAGCTTGGACTTCTTGGCAGAGCTTCTCTCACTAGCTTTTTCAATTGATTTGTGAATGAATTGTGAATGTGGCAAGTCCCTTATTTATAGGGAAACTTGCAGGGCTTGGGCTTCCATAATTTTGGGCCATGCATCTTGGGCTTGGTTTAATTGGTTTAATTTGCTGGTTTGATTGGTCCAATCTTCTTTTTTTTTAATAAAATAATTAAATTGAATATTAATTCAAAATAATTATTTTATATTCTTTTTCGGCACATAAATATTTTTAGTGCCTACAGTGACGGTAAGACATCAGCTCAACCGTTGATTCCTATTAATCCAACGATTGATATTGATAACCGTCATTCTCAACCACCATGTGTTATTTGCAAATCCAACCGCCAATTTTAATAAAAATTAAGTTTAATCTCAACCGTCAGATTAATCAAATCAACGGTCGAGATTTCGTCCTAAAGTTTCACAAATATTTAATGTCCCTCTAGAACTTAACTCATCGGTGTATATTTGTATTTTAATCAAATAATTAAATAAAATATTTGTAAGTCGAAACGAGTTAAGACCCTTTAATTGAGATTGGCTTTTTCAATAATATGGTGAGGAGCTTGACTTGTTTATAGTCGAATCGACCACCACCTCATTACTTACATGAATTTGACGCATGACATGAATTTTGTATGTTTCTTAAACCTTTGTGTTTAACTTGCCAAATACGTACTTGAAAGTTCATCTCCACAACTTGCTAAACTTATTTATAAAATAAAAGTATTTCTTAGACCTTTTAGGTTTTGATTATGACAAATAAATTTATAAGATATTGTTGAAATATTCAGAATAGATACAAAAAATATTATTTAAAAAATATCTTAACAAGAATATCTAATGGAAGGATAATCATGAATTTAATTAATATATTTTGGTTATCTTTTGAAAACAAAGATTAGAATAAATATTATACGTGACATTATCTTGAAATATATATTCCATATAATATTTATATTATTATCTTTACAAAGAATATTTGGATAAGTAGTCTTGTGAGTAAGGTTCTAGGAGGACCAATAAATATATCTGAGACGGTGAGACATGATCTCAACCGTTGATTACTAATAATCCAACGAACCAACTTTAATCTCAACCGTATATTAATCTAATCTAACGGTTGAGATTTTGTCCTTCCGTCTCACATATACTTAATGTCCTTCTAGAACTTAACCCGTAGTCTTGTATTATTATCTTTTGGAAACTAAAGTTTATCTTTGTAAAGATTTGTGATTTATGAGATAATGTTGCAAGATCTAGGAGTATCTAGGCAGTAGGGCCTATAAATAGGCAACAGTCTTTTGAAGAAAGTGTGGAGCTTACATTGAGTTGTGTGTTTATTGTACGACGGCTTTGGATCTAGAGAGGTGCGTCTCGGGAGTAGCGGTGAATCCTCGGAGTAAAGGTAGTGGTTTTACTCAATACTTGTTGGTATTGAGGTTTCCACTATAAGTCGTGATTACTTTAATTTCTATTATTTTTACACGATTTTATTATTTTAATTCCGCTGCTGAGTTACTCGATGCATTACCTCTCTAGGAACTTACTGACTGTGTTACCTCTCGGGGAACGCATAGTCTGTGTTACCTTACGAGTAACTCAACTCTTGCAATACCTTTGTGTTAGAATAAGGAAAACATGTAGGGTACATGTTAGACTTAAGGAAACATGAAGGACCAAGCTTGGGCAGTAAGTTTCTAAAGATATTCAAGGTTTCCTAAAGATATTCAAGGTTTCCTATAGAAACCAAATCTTGATTATCTACTTACCTAAACCAACCTTAGCTAGGCCAACATGGTTTCCTAAGACTTGTATAAATACCCTACTTGTGTACTCTTGTTATTCAGTACAATCAATACTCTTTTCTCAACTTTTCTTTGTTTACTTCCTTACTTGTCATTCTTCCACATGGTAACTCCTAACAGAGATACCTTAGAGGGAAGGCTATACTAACGATCCAATAATTGGTATCAGAGTCGGTGCTCTAGATTTGTGAATTTAGTTGCAGGATAGTGGCTTCTAGCAACTCCATTGGTGATTCATTCTGGAAACCACCCTTGCTTAACCCTGGAGAATCTGATTGGTGGACTCAGCAGATTGAGGCACACATCTGTTCGTTGGATGGACAATTGTGAAGGATTATAGAATAGGGATCGATTCCTATCAAAACCGTGAAAAAAAGAGGATTATAATTCTGGAAACCACCCTTGCTTAACCCTGGAGAATATGATTGGTGGACTCAGCAGATTGAGGCACACATATGTTCGTTGGATTGACAATTGTGAAGGATTATAGATTAGGGATCGATTCCTATCAAAACTGTGAAAAAGGAGGATTACACGAATTAAGACTACAAAGCCCTTGAGAAGAACAACCGAGTTAAGAAAGTGATATATTCAGCTCTCTCCCCATGAGATCTCAAGAAGGTAATGAAGTATAAAACGGCTAAGGACATATGGGACGGACTGAGCAGGTTATATGGCGGAAACGAAGACATTAAAAGAAATTGAATTTTAGCCGCGTCCCGTGACTATGAGACTTCCCCTGCAAGGGAAGACAGAATCACAGGAGGATTTCCACAGTAGATTTCAGACTTATGTTGGTCAGCTGGAGTTTCTAGGAGAAGAAATTCCAGAATGGAAGGTTACACACCACTTCATGCAAGCTCTCAACCCAAAGTGAGACAGCGTTAACCTGGCATTGCAAGCCCAAAGTAATATCAAAAGGATAACGCTTGAGGAAGTAGTCGCTAAGTTACAAAGTCACGCTGGTATTATTGAAAGAAAGATAGCGAGACGTGAATCTGACACCTCTAAATCAATCGCATTAAAAATTGAGAAAGCCTTTGACTTGGCTCAGAGTGACCTCCCTGACAAGGAAGATGAGGATGAAACAGTAGCTAAAATGACCAGAGCCTTAACGATGGCTTCTCTCAGAGTAAACATAGGAACTTCCAAACCTAACACTGACCAGAAACATAAACAGATAGATAACAAGGACATAGTGTGCCACCACTGCCAAAGAAAGGGACATCGCTCAACTTACTGTTTCAGTAAAAAGAGAGGAGAGTTTCCTGCCCGAAAAATAAATTAAGCTATGCTAACCGCGTGGGGGGAGTCTGACCCTGAGAGCGATGAAGAAGTCCCGATGAAGGAGGGATGTTTGATGGCTAGATCTGACACTACAGAGGTAAATGATTGTAATGATTCTGATAATGTTAAATATTTTGCTGCTGAATATGCAGAAGTAATTAGAGGATTACTTAAAATGAATGAGAAACTGAAAAGAAAAATGATCGAGGAAAGACAGAATGTGGAAAACCTGACATGGAAGATTGAGGAGCTAGAACATGGAAGGATGTCTGAATGCGTCACTGATAGAGCACTTTTGTATGCTATTTTAGGTCCTTTACACTGCTTAGATTCTAATATATTTAGTATAAGATTACGCTTTTGGTGTAGTTTTGTATCTCAGGTTTATCAGAAGAGTTAAAAAAAAGTGCAACAAGAAGGCTAAATCTCGGAACAAAAGACAACAAAGTTGACAATAGCCAAGAGACCAACGAGCGCACGAGTATGAGTCATGCAGAGCAGAGCAAAATGATGACGTCAGCAATCAGCGACAAATCCGGAGCAATGACGTCATCACGCGCAAAGAATATTTCGAAGTTTGGATTTTGGAGACAAAGATATTTCCAAGTCTGATTTTTAGAGATAACGATGATTTCCAACATATTTTCTTACCTAATTATTCGTGAAAACCCTAGAAGGCAAGAGTATAAATACAAAGCTTGAAGGAAATCTGCCCAAAAGGCGACTTGGAGCAAATTTGAAGAGGAGATCGTTGACCTGCGGCGCGAGACTGAGACGCGCGACTGACGACGCGCATCAGACTATTAGTTTCAATACTTGTTGTTGTTTCATATGAATCTTGAGATGAATAGTTTCAGCAAGTCTAGCTAACTTTCTGAATTCAGTTTAGACTGTGATCTATGAATAATATGTTTTGAGGTTTTATTCTTAATGCATGACCTGTTTAGTATTATTACTCTGAGCATACTTGCATGATAACTGGTTTAGATAGTTAGGCGAAGCCTTTACCCGCAGACCTAATTATAGACTTTATTATCTAACGTTAAACTATCAGAGGTACGTTACAGTGAATGATAGGAGTGGCACTAGAATAGTTAATCACTACCTTTACCGGATTCGTGGTTAATTAGACTAGGTTGGGTAGTAATATCATATAGACCTTTACCGGAATGTATGTGTAAGTTATTAAGCCTTTAGCTTACGTGAACAATCAGTCATAGATCCTCGGAAAACCCGTGATAAACATAGAGTTCATAGTGATAAGTCTAAGTTGAGCTCATCTCTTGTTTCTGAATAACACTAGTATTTGTAGTCTGCGCGCTAGTAGTACTTGTGTTTCTGTTTCTTATTTTGTTCATTTACATTCATAACCCCAATTTTAGTTGTAGATAAAAGACGACTTCTCACCGTTCCCTGTGGATTCGAGCCCGACTTGCCTAGACTATACTAAGGAGGAGAGGGATAAATTTGCAGCACTCAACGACGTGCTTGGCAGTCACTTGTGAGGAAAACCTGTGTCAAATAACTACACTGCAGTACAGGGTGGATCAACTAGAACTAAACAACTCTGAGTTACGTCACTCATTGAAAGCTACCCAAAGCAACAAAGATAAAGTGAAAGATGAAGTTGTTATGAAATCTGTGCACCTTCAAACTGACATGAAAGAACAACCTGTCAAAATAGAGTTCAGAAGATCAGAAATTGGATACTTAGAAAAAGACAAGCTTATTAACCTTGCCGCACCTGAGAAGGAACACGGTCATACAGGAGAACTTGGAATTCAGGTAGAGAAGGCTCATCAGATAATTGACTACCCTACAAAATAGTCAATACCATTTAATTTGGGAGAAGCAAAGTACTAACCCAAACCCTCCGAAGGCTGGCCTACTGAGAAGGAAGAACGACAAGTCAATTCCTGCAGGATGGGGCAAATATATTTGACTCAAATGTCATCGTGTATGTTGGCATTGTGGAGCAGCAGGGCACTACAAGAGAGAATGTCCTAAGCGGAAAGCAGTACAAGAGAAGGCAAGGACATATAGAAGTGCTTCACCCGACAGGGACGAAACTTCCTGTGGAAAATATTATCAGAGAGCTTTCCATCCCTCACTACGAAGACAAGCATACAGTCATCAGCAAGGAATTTGGTGCATTCCCCCAGAGGGAATTTCACAGTATCAGCCAAGAACAGGGAGACCTCGACATACTCCTAAAGTTAAAATTGAATTATCTGATATCACTAACTCTTTACCTTTCAAACCCAGAAAACCCAAGTTTGTCTGGGTACGGAAAAACTAACTCTTCCCCTGCTGGTAAGAGCGATGGAGTCTTGGTATATTGATATTGCACATTACAGACAGATGACATGTAACCAAGATAGGTTCATCACTCTTCAAAAAAGTTTTCGAAGGGTACGTTTCGTTCGGAAACAGGGAAAAGAAAAGGTTAAGTAATCAGGGAAGGTAAGTATTTTCGTAAGAAATCAAGATTGACATGGTAAGTCCAGTTATATACCTTCATCTTTAAGTGTCTTGACTATATCTTTAAAAAAATCGTGTCAAGTTTTTCTTCTAATAAATCTTATGTAAAAGGTACAAGCGCTGTAAATGTGCACAAGATGCGTATGTTAACCCTGATAGTGAAGACGCAACTGCTATCCTTGAGCGGGAAAGGATAGTTGCTAACCCTGAGGTGGAAGAAGATGACGTCACCCGTCACTTGGATAATGAAGGTGCTGATCTTGAGAATGAATCACCTTTAGAGAAAGGACAAGCAGAAGGGAATGGACAGAGGGTAACCAAAAGATGAAGACATCCAAAAACATTCCTGTCTCGCAGACAATGAGTGCTACACCTCATAGGTTCGGGTAAATATGCTTCAATCATTAATAATGATGCATTTTATATTTCTCTTGCAGAGTTCAAACGATGAAGGAAGGTCTGAAGGACCATGATTTGGGAAAGACCAGTGAGAGAAACAAAGTTTCAAAGTGATTTACAAAGTCTAAATGCACTATGCATTACCTGAGAGGGACATTAGCTGAATACGTGGCAGGGACAGCATGTTGCGCTCAACTCCTGTGGCTCATGCAACAGCTAAGTGATAATGGTGTTAATATTGATCATTCTTTGTGTGATAACACCTCTGCCATTAGTATATCTAAAGATTCAGTTCAATTCTCTCGTACTAAATATATAGAAATCCGAAATCAGTTCTTACGTGATTGTGTAGAGAAAGGACTAATTAAGATGGACTATTGCCCTACGGAGAACCAAGTAGCTGACATATTCACAAAGGCTTTGCACAGGGAACCCTTTGAGAAACGACGGCTAGAGTTAGGTATGATCTCCCTCTATTAGTTATGAGTTCCATGTCAAGTCCTTGCTTCGATGATTGGCTAGTTTTGATGTGCATGTCTAAATAACTAATGTAGCTAGCAAATTTTACGTGCTGAATTCAGTATTATGCGGTCATTAGTATAAAGCTCTAGGCTTGTCTCTACGCAAGAATTTTGAAATTTTGTCATGCATGCTTAATTTTTGTTTGTCCTTAAGAACCTAACTTTGCACCAGCATTACAAGCCTAAAGATTCTTAAATAGCCACCTTAGCCTTATCATGACAAACGGATGCACTAACCCCCTGCCCTAATCTAATGTGGATCACTTTGTCATGAAGAACATCACCGTAGAAGTAGGGACATCTTTATTTTGTGTGACACTCCTTAACCATTTGGGTAGCCCTCGTGTCACAAATGTTCTTCAGCGAACCATGAGAGATACACCCGGTAGTTGTCCTTGAGATTGTGAAGTGTTTCAGAGGCTGCGCAGACGGACACTACCAAAAGCAAAGGTGACGTGATTGGTATGCATCAAACAGGGAATGCACAAGTGGAAATTATGACCTCAATTACCCCCGAGGGAAGTCATGGAGAAAAATATATTCTGGAAGAGATTCAACAAGGATACAATCCTGGTTCCCGTATGAAAAGAGAATACGAAGAAAAAGAAAAGTGAAGTAACTACAACGATCAATACTGCTAGCATTCCTTCTGAGGGAAGTCAACAACATTCTTTCTGAGGGAAGTCAACATGCTGCTGAGCAAAATCTAATGCTAGGATCGCACGTGCTACAGTAACAACGAAGGATTCCAGTTTCAAGTCCCTTACTGCCTTGAAAGTACGATACTACAGAAAGAGGACACATTGAACAACATGAAGAGAACACATGGATCATGTATGTGGAATCAATCTGATCATTGGTGGAAAATTGGCCAGACTCTTAGATCAGAAGATGTATGACAAGACCACTCTGCAAAGTAATGAACTGTTCCAATCTCTCGGCAGGTATTGAGTGGTGTCTCTCATGTGTTCAATCCAAGCCTTGCTTGCCCTAGCCTTTAAACTTGTTTATTTTGCAACCCTGTGCATGCTGTTAACTTTCTTAGCATTATTGCTTAGTGATTTGCTTGGTGTTGCATATTATTATCCGTGTGTGCTGGTTTTTGCGCATTAGCTTTTGCTTGCTATGTTTTGTTATTTTATGTGCACCCTTTTCGATGATGCCAAAAGAGTGAAGGATTGATAGGGGGTGCACGACCTTAGGGGGAAGTCATGTTGATGCTACATATGCTGTTGTTAGTCTAAGGGGGAACTGAGCATTGTCTTACCTGATAGGGAAGTCACCTGGGTATCTTACCTGATAGGGAAATCACCTGGGTATATCTAGGATGCATAAATTATACATTATTGTTGTTATTATTTTTGAACTAATCCATGTGATAGGTAAGACAACGAGAGCCATATATTACGCTGGATAGGGAACTCTGAAGTTCTCATACATAATGGCGGTAACATCTTTTAAATTTATAGTTTGTTGTCATCAAAAAGGGGTAATATTGTTAGACCTTTTAGGTTTTGACTATGACAAATAAATTTAAAAAATATTGTTGAGATATTCAGAATAGATACTTGAAATATTATTTAAGAAATATCTTAACAAGAATATCTAATCGAGAGATAATCATGAATTTAATTAATATATCTTGGATTATCTTTTGGAAACAAAGATTAGAATAAATATTATATGTGACATTATCTTGAAAATATATTCCATATAATATTTATATCATTATCTTTGGAAAGAATATTTGAATAAGTATTCGTGTATTATTATCTTTTGGAAACTAATGTTTATCTTTGGAAAGATATGTGATTTACACAGGAATTTAGGAATGAGATAATGTTGCAAGATCTAGGAGTATCTATGCAGCAGGGCCTATAAATAGGCAACAGTCTTTTGAAGAAAGTGTGGAGCTTACATTGAGTTGTGTGTTTATTGTACGACGGCTTTGGATCTAGAGAGGTGCGTCTCGGGAGTAGCGGTGAATCCTCGGAGTATTCAGAGTTGTGTGTTGTGTTTTCCACTATAAGTTGTGATTACTTTGATTTCTATTATTTTTACACGATTTTATTATTTTAATTCCGCTGCTGAGTTACTCGCTGCATTACCTATCGAGGAACTCACTGACTGTGTTACCTCTCGGGGAATGCATAGTCTGTGTTACCTTACGAGTAAATCAACTCCTGCAATACCTCTGTGGTAACTCCTAACAGAGATACCTTAGAGGGAAGGCTATACTAACGATCCAACAATATTTTCTTTCTTATGAAAAAAGTTCTTCAATAATTGTTGTGCATAAACTTTATTTCAATAGCCAAATTTCATTCCTTATCCTGGAACGACAAACTTTGGCCTATAATCTTGATATATCTTAAGACATATTTGAAAACTTGAGACAACTTCTAACCAAATGTAAATTAGAAAAATAAGCATGAAAATAGGTAGATATATTGTAACGATGTATTTGAAACTTTTATAAAAACATCAAAATAGGTAGATATATTGTAACGATCTATTTGAAACTTTTCATAAAAACATCAAAGTAGAGGAATATATTCGAAGTATGGTGGTTTTTGACAATGAGGATATTATAATAGAGTCATTCGTACTTAGTTGTTAAAATGGTGGTTTTCTGCAAAACAATATATTATAATGGTGGTTTTCTGCAATTGTCTAAATTGAAGTTGAATACCCACGCGTCGTGTGGCGCGTGTTGTACAGTTTCTAACGGAGTTAGGTCAATGGTGGTTTTTGGTTAACGGCAGCATTATAATATACTCGTTTGGTAATTTCTTGATATCGTGGTGGTTTTCTGCAAAATGTCATATTATATTGGTGGTTTACTGCAATTAACCCTTTTAAGAAAGTCACAGTCGTTAAACAATAGATAAAATCGTATCTAAAAATATTTGATAATTAATTTATAATAAATAACTTACGACATTGTTGGATTAACATCTGACATCTTCTATTGAACTCCTTTAAAGTATTATATCTTGATTCAGAGATCAACTTGTTCATAAAAGCAAAATCCGGGTATGATGAAAAACTGTATTCAGGATTCACATAGCCGTTTCCAATAGCAAATCCCTAGTTTAAAAATAATTTGAGACAAAATAAATTAAAGATGACCTAAAATAAAAGTATAAATGTTTCATACGATATTTAATAAATAGTTGCCTTAATATTAATATGAATGTCTTCTTTAGCCTTATTTGTTTTTTGTAATCGAGAAACCAATGCCGGAATAGTATGTCCCGCATGTGAACTTCCAGCGATATAAAAATCATTTTCCATATATTCCGCGTGACTTTGAAAGAAGGTCTAGTAGTATCCAAAAAAGATAGATTCACATTATCCAACCAATTATATAAACTAAATGAATAATCCTTTTTGCAGCCGAATTACCTTTAGAAAGTAAAAAATGTCATTAATTATCTCATTTGTGTTGTGACGAATGTCGAGGTGGTCCGAACTATTACTAAATCCCGCACCAATTTGTTGATCGACATATAAAAGATTGGAAACCTTAAATGGATTGAATAAATATTGTCACATTAAAAATATATGCTCCACATATTAATATTTAACTGTGTCAAAATTTGGCATACTTTGTCCCAACCAAAATCGTTCCATTTCAGCCTCAAATCATCATTAATGCGAAATGGACCATTTGCGAGAAAAACCTCCGATAAACAACCACCACCAGGGCCTCCCGCCAGCCAAAGCAAAACTGGATCACTTTTACTACCTCTTGACTCAAAAAATAAGTAAAATAACCTGAAAATTATAGAATAAAAGAATTTTTAATTTGTTAAAAAAGTCAATGAAAACTACAAAATAGTACCTTGCACCGCCATATGATTCTTTTAGGGGATAATAACCAGTATGACGACTAAAAGTACGAATATCAGCCTTTGAATTCTTGGCCAAAAAATTCAACAATTGGATATCAGGAAATACAAATGTACTGTTTACCTAATTGTGTTACATTATTAGCATTGTATGCGAAATACTTGGGGTGGCGATTTAGAGATTTTAACAGCCTGTCTGACATCATTATCTAACAGATTTGATTCACAAGAGGCTCTTTCAAAATAAAAAATGAGCAATAAAGTTGGGGAGAAAAACAAAGTTGATAGATTGAAGACGAGTATTGATGTCATTGATAAAGTTGAAAGAAGTGAAATGATGGCAAGATATTGTTAATATTTTAAATCTAAATCTGATCGGATGACGAATTTAATTTTTGTGTAAAGATATTTAATAAGAAAATAAAAAATAAATGTATGAACACTAAGATGTTTATTTTTTGTGATACATTTTTTAAACATGAGATTCATGGTGTATGTAACATTCATTTCTCGCTAAATTTGTTTATCGCTAATTGAAGTTTCATTTATAACTTTTGACGATGTGATTTTTCATACCCTTCATTAGTTTGGTAATGGATCAATTTCAGCCATGCACTTCCTGAGCAGTACAACCACGAATTCTTTCATGTTGTTTAGTCAGTCCCTTGTTGATTGTGCGGCAAGTAGCGCTTGATAGAATATTTTTGGGCCAATTTTTTCATTTTTGAAGTATAATGGAACTAATGGAAAACAGTGACTTGACTTGATATGTAACTACACAATTTGGGTTGTGAATATTTTGATTGTTTCTTCTTGATTTAGAATACAAACAAAATGTGGAGTTGATAACAACGTTCTAGAAAGACTTGATGTAAGCCGTTCAAATTATGATCGACTTATTTATGATTGAGTTAAGACTGAGGAAGTTGTCTATTCGCAGGTCTATGAAATAATGAGTAGCTCGCCACGAAACAGTAGATACAAAACGCCCAAAAGTGGTTAGACGGTATAATAGACCGTCAACCTCTAATTCTCAGAAATTGCGAAAAGAGATGGTGCCTCATCTCGACTCACGCAAAAAGTAACTATGATGACAATGAGCGGGACGCGTTCCACATCTTTAATCTGAAGGTTTTGATAGGAACGATTCAGTTATATTCTAAAAATAGACGAGATCATAAAGTTATAAGTTATCCATAAGGTTAAGACAAATCTGAAAGGACGATGCCGAAATAAGATGTGATGCAAGTTTCAAAGTAATAAGACGTCCACATTCTTCATTAAAAATTAGATAAAGAACTTTACATTTCTCAAAATGCGAACGACTCATGTAAAAGGAAGCAGTTCAACTCATTCATAAGATTTGAAAGTGAGAATGTAATGTGGCAACACATAGACTTGTAAAGAACTATCTCTCAATCATCCGAGTATATCCATTCCGATTCAAGAGGTAATATGTATAAATCCTATTTATTTAATTAACTTTGTAAGTTATTTAAACAGAACATATACTAAAGATGGACAAGTAGTAGAATTTACAATATAATAACGTTTAAGATGTTATTTTTTCTAATGCCTTGTTCTTGACAAACAATTTTAAGTATAGGGGTGATTTGATAAGACATGTTTATTGGCTGATTATTATGGTAAACGTGCGCCTTTTAATTCATTGTATCACTGCTTTCAATTGTTTTATATAATTTTCTATTACAGAAGTATTAGAAAAGCTTTGGAGAAATTTGGGCTTAAAGATGTTGAAAACAAGCTAGAATGTATCATTGGACCAAGCTTAAGCGACGAATAAATTTCAGCCTAGTACTACCCACGTGGTATAATCTGACAACATAATAACGTCATCCTATGCAAATGCAATTTCCAACGCATATTTGCAGATAACGAAAAGAGGAAGGAGCAACTATGACAACATATATTTATGCTTGCACAACAAGATCCTATATGATAAAAATCAATGGAGGGAAGTTTAAGACATCTAAGAATCATATTGCACAAAATGAATTACCACGCACTTAAAGTTTCAACATATGACATAAGGATAATTTAAAGGGTTATTTATCCAAAGCCATCCTTATAATATGGTGTTTTTCCAGCAACTACCCTTATAATAAAAAAATTCCGAAAACCACCCTTATAATTTTTTCATTAAATTTTAACCACCCATGTTACATTCAGTTACATTTTCCGTTACCATTGATTTTTGGTATTTTTTAATTTCTCTAAATTTAAAGTAAAATAAAAATAAAACCCAATAAAATTTGAACGACCCATCTTACTCTCCGATCATCAGATCTCCATATCCGACCACCACAACCATCCAATCAACGACCGAACCATGTCATTCCTCGCCCTCTTCTTCGCCGGCGTGTATTGACCGTATCGAGCCAGGCTGAGCTTCGGCATCACTTCAGCACAGCTCAGGGAGGCGTAAGGAGACTTCAGCTCCCAAGGCGCGATTGACCTAATTTGAAAATAATGCTAATGTGTAATTTGTTAAACCTAAGTCAAATGTGTATATTTGCATTTTAGCCGTTTGTAATTTGTAAAAGGTTGAGGACTGAAAGGCCAATAGATAGGAAACATAGACACTTACTTGAGGTAGCCAGATCTCTTAAATTCAAGTCATAAGTACCAGATTGTTTTTAGGGTGATTGTGTCCTCACAACTGCATACATCATTAACATAACTCCATCAGTGATTCTGAAGAATAAGTCTCCAATAGAAGTACTTTTCAACAAAGTTCCAGAATATTCAAATTTAAAGACTTTTGGTTGCCTATGTTACTCAACTAACATCTTCCTCACAAGGGAAAGTTTGATCCTAGGGCACATCCATCAATTTTTATTGGCTATCCATATAATCAGAAGGGTAAAAGATTTTTGATCTACCCACACATTCAGTGACTGTTAGCAGAGATGTGGTATTCTTTGAAGATACTTTTCCATTTATTACCAGAATGACAGATAATTCTACAGATCCTCATTCTCTTCCTATATGCCTACCCACACCTGATGATGAAGATGATTTTTATGACATTCAGCCTCAACAAGAAAATGAACAAGATGTTCTCACAAATGTCCCTGATACTGGTCTAATGCCTAGGAAGTCAAAGAGGGTTCATAAACCTTCAACAAGACTTCAAGATTATGTCTGCAGTCAGGTTATCAAAACTAGTTCCATTTACCCTATTTCAAAGTATTTGAATTACTCAGGGTGTGCAACAGGTTTTCAACACTTAGCACTACAAATTATGACTGACATAAAGCCTACTAGTTATTCTCAGGCAAGCAAAGACAGTAATTGGGTTAAAGCAATGGAATCTGAACTTCAAGCACTTCATGATAATGGGACATGGGTTATCACTGATTTGCCTATGGGGAAATCTGCTATTGGATGCAAATGGGTCTATAAGATCAAAAGAAACTCTGATGGCTCAATTGAAAGATACAAAGCAAGGTTAGTTGCCAAGGGTTATAATCAGATGGAAGGCTTAGATTACAATGAAACCTTTGCACCAGTTGTTAAAATGACCACTGTCAGGACTTTATTAGCAATTGCTGTTTCTAAAGAGTGGCCAGTTTATCAACTAGATGTCAACAATGCCTTTTTACATGGTTTTTTGGAGGAAGAAGTCTACATGAGCTTACCTACTGGGTTCTACAAAAATGAAAGAACAAAAGGCAAAGTATGCAGATTAAGAAAGAGCTTATATGGTTTAAAACAAGCTTCAAGACAATGGTTTTCAAGATTTAGTGATGCCCTTCTGAAATATGGATTTCAATCCAGTCGAAATGACCATTCCTTATTCACCTTAAGAAGAGATGGCCATTTTATAGCCCTTTTGGTTTATGTGGATGATGTGATATTAACTGGTACCTCAACTGACTTACTGTTAGAGGTTAAACAGTTTATACACTCCCAGTTCAAGATAAAGGATCTAGGAAAACTACATTACTTTCTAGGGATTGAAGTGGCCAGATCAGACAAGGGAATGTTCTTAAATCAAAGGAAATATGCACTAGACTTAATAGAAGGAGCAGGTCTCTTAGGAATCCTGGTTGTCAGAATCGAGTTTCTACCTTGAATCGTTTTGCTTAGTAGAATCGAAACGTAGTTTTAAATCGTAGAAACGTAGTTTCTACAAAATATTAAAATATTAAAATATTATTATTATTTGTATATATTCCATATTTAAATATTTTATCAATTATAAATATATTAATTTTAAAAGTTAGAAATATATCAAAAAAAAAGTATGAGATAAATATTATTCAAGAACACAAATGTATGTTGAAAGTGTATATTATATTATATAATAGTCATATTTTTTAATTAGTTTAAGAGTTTGAATCATTCCAAATAGTAAATTCGGAGTTTCTATAAGTTTTTACAGTTTTTACGTAGTTTTAACTCGTGTAGAATCGTTTGACTTTAAGTTTCTACGAAAAAGAGTTTCTACATAAGTTTTAACTCGAAACTCATAGGTGGATACGTAGAATCGGTAGAAACTTAGTTTTAACTCTAGTTTTTGACAACCTTGCTTAGGATGCAAGCCAAGTTCGCTCCAATGGATTCTAATCAGAAATTAGCTGTCTCTACTGCTAGCTATCTAACTGACCCTACTTCATATAGACGATTAGTTGGCAGACTGATCTATCAAGTTACAAGGCCAGATATCACTTTTTCAGTGCATGTCCTAAGCCAGTTTATGGCCAAGCCAACAGAAGAACACTTAAATGCAGCTCAAATGGTATTAAGATACCTGAAAGGAGCTTCTGCTCAGGGTCTGTTCTATCCAAGCAAACAACCTCTGAATTTGGCTGCATTTTGTGATGCAGATTGGGCTTCATGTCCTCTTACTCGTCGATCAGTCACAGGTTTTGGCATCCAGCTGGGTTCATGCTTAATCTCCTGGAAAACAAAGAAACAATTAGTTGTTTCAAGGTCATCTGCAAAAGCAGAATATAGATCAATGGCACATACCTCATGTGACTTGGTTTAGCTGTCAATACTGCTGAATGACCTCTAGGTACCCATCCCTTCTCCAGTGCCTTTTTTTGTGACAATAAATCTGCCCTAAACATAGCAAAGAATCCTGTTTTTCATAAGAGGACAAAACATATAGAAATCGACTACCACACAGTTCGACAACATATCACAAGTGGTCTTATCATACCTCAGTTTGTTCCAACACTTGAGCAGCCAGCTGACTTGTTCACAAAAGCCCTCTCTGCAGACCTTCTCGCTAGGTTGAGCTCCAAGCTCAACATTTGTAATACTCTCCACACGTTGAGCTTGCGGGGGTATTGACCATATCGAGCCAGACTGAGCTCCGGCATCGCTTCAGCGCAGCTCAGGGAGGCGTAAGGAGACTTCAGCTCCCAAGGTGCGATTGACTAAATTTGAAAATAGGGCTAATATTTAATTTGTTAAACCTAAGGTCAAATGTGTATATTTGCATTTTAGCTGTTTGTAATTTGTAAAAGGTTGAGGACTGATCTTCAATTAAGCAGATTCTTGTAACAAATTTGTAACTGCCTATATAAGGCAATTCTGGTTCTCCAAATCAATCAATGAAATCAGTTCTTGAAATTGTTCCTTGCTTGAAATATCTGCACTCCGATGACGATCAAGCTCGTTCACTTTCACAGCGTGGCCTTCATCTTCATCGGCTCATTCCAATCCCTCTACAACTCAATCAAATCTCAAAACCCTGAATTTGGCATCACAATCTCCCTAATCTCCATCTCCTTCCTCCTCAACTCCCTCATCTCCCTCACCAACTCCATTTCCTTCTATGATCGCGTCAGCACCGCTCAACACCTCCAGTCCCTCTCCGTCGTCACGATCTTCCTCGTCTTCCTCGTTTAGGTATTTTAAGTTCCTTACGCGTCGTTCCGTTTCCGCCTTGAAATCAAAATCAAAACTTCAATTCTCTTTTTCCACTACTCGATATTCTCAATGGGCTGATCAAATTTCGCTTGGTTTGATGGGGTGATGACTTGGGAGGAGAGGCGGCGTTGATGGTGGACTAGGGTGAGGGTGTGCTTTCAAAACCCTAATTTTTTTTAATTTTAAAATATTTATGAAAATTAAAAAATCAAAATAATTTAAACACAACGGTAGAATTAATGGAATTCGATTTGGGTGGTTCGAATTGGACGGAAAAAATTATAAGGGTGGTTGCTAAAAAACATCTTATTATAAGGGTGGTTTTCGATAAATAACCCTAATTTAAATTCACGGAACACTAAAATCAAAAAACAACTAAGCTCTCATTCGTCACATTATGCAACTCTATAGACAAGAAAAGCTCAAATATAATTTCTTGACTCGTTGATTGAACAAGCCAATTTCAGTTAGGGGTGCTTAATTCATTTTGATTTATAGGTTTGGAGAAAACACTAATATGTACTTGATAAGAATTAAAATTATAAAATATGATTCATGCCTTCTCAGTACAATTCATAATCTATATTTGAACTATAACCTTGACTGAATAACAATTATTGCACCTTTTGTCCCAATAGCCATTAACGCAACGCTCATATTATACATTTGAAGCGAACCATAACTTCATTAAAAAGTTAACTGTCTAAAACTATATTTATAACAATATTTATAAGATATTTTAAAAACTATATTTATTTGCCAAGCGGACCCGGATCTGGTGCTGCGCAGCAATTTGCTGCGAGTACCAAAACGACGTAGTTTTTATGATATTTACTAAAACCCTAGGTAATATTGAATGAACTCTCTAACAAAACTACGTAGTTTTATCTCGCAGCAAATAGCTTTTGCTGCATGTGATCTGAATCCTTTGCTAAGCAGCTGATTTTGAAGTTTGTAAAATTAAAATATTCTATTATATAGTTGGCGAACTATAATTTAATAATTTTACTATATTGTATTTGAAAATTAGTATATGAAATAGAATAGTGCAGAGGTGTTGCATTACAAACATTGTGGATTATAAATGTTATTTTTTGCAATTTAACACTCTAATGTTGGTGAAATGAGATAGTATACTATCGGATTAGTTTTCTATAATTGACCATAAAACAATGAGTTAATTACAGATGACCACCTACATAATAGATCATATTTCACTCCATCCTTATGATGTAATATTGCATTCAACCATCTGTATAACGTTTGCCGTTACCAAACAACCACCTGTCACTGTTCCGTCAAAGATTTCGTTAAATATATTAACTCTTTTAATATAATAATAATATTTGTATTAAAATACACCACCAATATAATAAATGAATTTTTATTAAAATACATCACCTTTATAATTGCTTCCGTTACCATTTAACCACCTCTCCGCTAGCATAGGTGGTTATTTGCTAACGGCGATAATTATAAGGTTGTTGAATGCAAATTTAAATAATAAAAGTGGTGGAGTGGAATATGGCATATTATACAGGTGGTCATTTGTAATTAACCTTAAAACAATATAATTGAGGAACTCTGCAATCCTAAATGATGTTACTCTTTATTTTAGTCAAAATGTTAAATTATGTTCGTGAGTTTACAATATTATGTTTCAATAGTATGTTTTATTGAATCGTTGTGAGTTTGAAGCCCAATCGACCACCACGTCATTATCTAATGTATGGCATGTTTATTATAGTTTGGAAACGTTGTGCTTACCTTTTAAAAAAGACTTGATAATTCATCCGGACAACCTACTAATAATAAGTGTGCAAATATACAAATATTTGTACACTTCTTGCATATGATTCTCTTTGTTTGTTAATTAATTTATGAAAGAATAAATACTTTTTATTCTCATTTCAGGATTTATTCCAAAAGTACGAACTTAGAGCCACTATGTGTAAAATAGAACAAATCGGGACTAAAATGCACAAAAAGAGACCAAGGGAAGGTCTACTCGCTTGAGTAGGGTGGTACTCGCCCAGAATAGCTAGGTTGGTACTCCCCCGAATAGCTAGGTTGGTACTCCCCCGAATAGCTAGGTACTCCCCCGAACAGGTTGGCACTCCCCCGAATAGCTAGGTTGGTACTCCCCCGAACAGGTTGGTACTCGCCTGAGTAGTGACCTCACTCGACCAGGAAATCATATCACTATGCAAGACTACTTGGCGAGAAAAGAGGCTAGGTCGACAAGTACATGTCAAACATCTGAAAGTATAAATTGTGAGATGAGTCATTTTTGAAGGAATCCTTAGAAGTTCAAATATTTAAATACATAAAGATATCCATGGATCAAAGATTAGACGGAGTGGAGATGAAGGTTTGAAGATCAACAATCTCCTAAACATTTCTATTTTTACTCTTTTTATCAGGTTTCTTTACATTTTGATTATATTTGTAGATATGTTACTCTTTTTATCAGGTTTCTTTACATTTTGATTATATTTGTAGATATGTTAGAGTAGTTGTTCATGTGATTGGGGATCAGTTGGATCCCTTATAGTTTGAATTATGTTTGTATACTCTTTCTATGCATACATTTTAGTTGAATCTTAATTGTTGTAGTTACTTGTTCATAATGCATTCAAAGTGTTTGACAAAATGCCTAAGTGTATCAAAGTGAATGAACTTCATATGATTTGAGGACGATTGAACTTTATGATGTAGGTAGCTATTTCAATGTCGCTTTGAGAATCAATTGTGCGCGAAAGCGACAATAAATCTTGATGATAGGCTATGTTTGGTGTTGAGTTTGAGCGCCTTCCAATAGACCGAGAGGTCAAGGTCGTTTCACTTGTGTCCCACGTGATTCAACATACCGAAAGGTTGAGAATCGACACCTTTTAGTGCGTTGCCCAATCTCCAAGGATGGAATGAAAGTTGAACATGGAAAGATTATGTGTAGCCATAAGACTTCAAACTAATTAGAATTTGTCCTTACGAAATTAGTGTGTGAACTCTCCTATGTCCTAAGGGCGAAGTAGAAGTCATTGATCACTTTTATTTTCTTAGTTTATTAAACCAATCAAACTTTAATCTACAATGCCCCCAAACCTTTTATGTTAAGCAAATTAAGGTAATTGTCAATTAGTTAACTATCACATCTTCTCTTGGATTCGACTCTAGGTCACCCCTATATTTATAAACGTGGTTGACTCGTGATTAGGATAGTACTCTCGTTAATACTCCCTAAAATTACTCGTCATTAACTTATTTATAAACTAAACTATTTTTATTATTGTGAAAAAGCTTTTCAATGATTGTTCTGAATGAACTTTGTTTCAATAGCGAACATTATATTTCAAGATATCTTGAAATATATTTGAAAAACATTTGTAACAAAATATACATAAGAAATTCCAAAAAAAATCCAATTAATGAACGAATGGCATTGCATAACTGGATGTTCACAAACACATGAATACACTCCCCAATGAATCAATCAAGGCAAAATGCAAAACTAATCTCGATGAAAAACATACTTAAACTCTGTTACCAATTGTCGAGTGATAAGAATCACTTCCATTAGAATGATAATTTTTATTAGCAACATTACTTGGACTTTTCTCACACATAATATTATTCAATAGCTTTACTATTCATAAATATTGACTACAAAAGTTCGAAATCCAACATTATAAACCTATGGGTTTGGTTCCAGAACAAACCTTATTTAAAATAAAAACTTAGAATCGATATGAACCACACGACCAAACAATTCAATGGATGTGATTAATGACATTATTAATATGGTAATTACTATCATCAATCATTATGAGGGGCACACTTGTCAATTCAATTTTTATAATTGGTAATTAATGATTTATTGAAAGTGCATTACAATATTTTTGTAAAAGTGCATTAAAATATTTTTTAAAAGTGCATTAAAAGTTTTTAAAAAAGTGCATTACAATATTTTTAAAAAGTGCATTACAATGTCTGCATATTAAAAAAATTATTAATTTTCTTTTAAATTTTGATGTATTTTTGAAATTTCTAGTGATGCACTTTTTACTATAATTTTTTAAATAATTGATGCACTTTTAGAGTATTTAGTGATGCACTTTTTATTATAATTTTTAAAAAAATTGATGCACTTTTAAAGTATTTAGTGATGCACTTTTTATATTCACTAATTTAAAAAAATTTAAAAAAATTATATGCAATTTGAATTAATCCATTTATTAATTATATTGATCTGAAATGACAAGTGTGCCCTTTTAGTACTAAAAATGATTAATATTTAATTAATGAGATCATCAATCCAAACCATTTAATTCTTAGATCTTAAGGGTCACATTAGTTCTAAGTTTTCATTTTAAAATAGGTTCTCATTTGAACCTTTCCCATAAACCTATTAATTGAGAGTTAAATGAAGAGATGTGGAGAGTGGCATAATAAATGGGTGTAAAGCCTTAAATGGAAATATGTTCAGGTGAAGGAAAATCTAACCGCAAAGAATATTGATCACAAAAAATTTATTCAATATGTTAATCTAATTGCCAAGAAAAATTGATTTCACCATTGAGTGACCTCATTTCTGTTCGATTTCAAATAGCGACTCGTGAATTAGGTTAAGCTAGTAATTTTTAGGTTATCAGAAACCCCCCATATAATAAGATGTTTTTACGAAAACCTTCCTTATTAACTTTGTTTACTAAATACAGATCAGATCCAATATAGCTACAACTAATTTCAGCGGATTGAAAACCACGTAGTTTTGTTTAAATAAAATAAAACTAGGGTTTTTTGTCGAAAACCACCCCTCCAATAGGTCAATTTGAACAAAACCACCCCTTCAAAAAAAAATTGACTTAACCATCCACAAATATCAAAACTATTTAATATGACTTTTTCAACAGGTCAACCGGTAATTATGCCCGTTGACTTCGGTTGACTTATAATAAAAATTAATAAAAAAAGGTTTTTTGCTAAAACCACCCTTCAAATACCACAATTTAATCAAAACCACCCATTCCAAAAAAATTTTGACTTAACCATCCACAAATATGAAAACTATTTAATATGACTTTTTCAATAGGTTTACATCGTTGATTGGTTGACATATAATAAAAATCATAATCGGTAATTTACGAACTAATTTCCAAATTTATTTCATCGACTTCGGTTGACTTACCAAATCTACGAACAAATTTTTTTAATTAATTTTATTTACTCTAAAACCTAGTTGGGAATTTACGGACACCTCAATAAAATAAATTCAAAATCCTAAAAATAAAATTCGTCAAACTTCTTATACATAATTGTATTTCATGAAATTCTAGGATCGAGAACCATCGTAAAGGGCTTATGTGAAATACATATGGTAGTAAGGAGTTTGAAAATGTTTTAGGATTTTCAATTAATTTTATTGATTAGTCTATAAATTACCAATTAGGTTTGGGTTTTTAAATAAAAATCACCCGTATAATATGTACTTTTACAGGAACCACCCATTTAAATTTTTTTTACATAAACCACCCATATAGTTTTTTCCGTTAATTTTAAACCCCCATCTAATATTCTGTTAATCCTACCGTTATCTTTATTTGTTTTGATTTCTTTTTAAATTTTTAGTATTTAAAAAAAGCAAAAGATTTAGGATTATGATGACTCCACCCATCATGGCGGATTGGCGGCCACCATCCTTAGCCCTCCGTCCCATCATGGCGGCCACCACCCCAAAACCTCTAGCCCCAAATCCACCTTCGTCAAATCTATCATCTCCAACAAAACAATAAATCACTTCGATTTTTCCTTAAACCATTTCCTACGAATTAATAAAAATGATTTGATTCCGAATTGGTGGGGATGGCGGCTGGAGGGCTTCCTCAAAATAGACGGGTCGGTCGGAATCGGGTACATGTTTCATCGGAATGTGTGTAGTTCATCCGGAAACCTTGCTGGGGCATCGGCCGGCGGATTGGTGATTGTGGGGCGGTGGGCTAATTTTATTTTAATTTGAAAAAATAAATTAAATAAAAAAAATTAGAAATAAAGTTAGAGTAACAGAACGTATGATGGGTGGTTTAAAAATAAAGGAAAAAATTATATGGGTGGTTTGTTTAAAATAATATTTAAACGGGTGGTTCTCGAAAAAACACTATATTATACAGGTAGTTTTTATTAAAAACCCATTAGGTTTTAGAGTAAATAAAATTAATTAAAATAATTAGGTTGTACATTTAGTAAGTCAACCAAAGTCAATGAAATTTATTTTGTGGATATGTCAATCAAATTCAATAAAATTAATTTTGTTATTAGTCCGTAAATTACCAATTATGATTTTATTAATTTTTTTTATTATAAGTCAACCGAAGTCAACGGTGTAAACCTATTGAAAAAGCTATATTAAATAGTTTTCATATTTGTGGATTATTAAGTCTTTTTTTTGGAATGGGTGGTTTTGAATAAATTGTGGTACTGGAAGGGTGGTTTAGCAAAAAAACTCAACTTTTTATTATAAGTCAACCAAAGTCAACGGTCATAATTACCGGTTGACCTGTTGAAAAAGTCATATTAAATAGTTTTGATATTGGTGGATGGTTAAGTCAAAAAAAAATTGAAGGGGTGGTTTTGTTCAAATTCACCTATTAGAGGGTGATTTTCGGCAAAAAATCCATAAAACTACATCGTTTTACTAAAATCCAAATTTAAAAATAATGAACTTTTCGTTAAAAGACATAGTTAAAAACTTAAATTGCATAGTTTTAAACCTAAACTATTCGCTTTGCATCCGCTGCATATAAGTGACGTACGCAACATAAGATCACATTACCCAAGACCACCCATTTGACAAGTTTTGTTATATAGAGAATGTATCATGTGGATTCTCTCAATTTAGTGGACTCATAGATCCCCTCTTGCACCCGTCGATTGCATTTTTTGGACGCACCAGATTGTGCCAGCGCATTAATGAAGCATGTGACTTGCACGTGTGCATTTGTAATGTGCACACACGTGGCGCAATCTGGTGCGTCCAAAAATGCAATCAACGGATGCAAGAGGGGATTCACGAGTCCACCAAATTGGATGGATCCACAGGATACAACCTCTTGTTATATATTCAACGACTCAACCTAATTTCGTTGACAATATTAATAAGAAAACATTTTTATTTAACTATTCATTATTTTTATTTTAAGATTAAAATAATCATTATTTTTAAAATTTAAATAGTTGTAGAAAAATCATAAATGTACAAAATACCTAGAAAGCTAAAAAATAGAATAAATTTTAGTAGAAAATTTTTTAAAAAATTAAAACAACAATTAAATAGTATTTACCTTTTGTTCAATTGTTTTTTATTTTTGAAAAAATAGAATTTATTAACTTTATTTTGTTTGAATATTTTTTATTTTCATTTTTCGGCATTTTTAATAACTAAATATTGAATGCACATTACAATATGTACAAATATTAAGTTTATAATTTTCCATTATTGATGATTAATAATTTTAGGGGGTATAAATAGATTAAAAATGAGGCTTTATTTATAACCGCTTATAGGCATGCTTAAAATTGTATAACGTAGTTTATCTATTTTTTGTTTTTTCTGCTATATCTAAATAACAATAATTTAAAATAATTAATTAAATAAATTTTTTTATTAATTTTGTAACATTGTTAAGTTTGGCTAGTTTAGATACTATTAGAATTCAGTCATATGGGTGGTCTTTGGTAAATATATTTTATGA
>QZGG01003125.1:0-27339 GCA_006409495.1 Sedum album
GTTTAGAAAATTTAGACAAAGTATTGAAACGGTCCATATCTAAGAACTTAGTACTGAATTTTGAAAAATGCCACTTCATGGTTACGCACGGTGTTGTACTAGGACATATTGTTTCGAGTGAAGGATTAAAGGTAGACAAGGCTAAAGTAGACCTAATTACTAGTTTACCTTACCCTACTAACTTGCGCGATATAAAATCCTTCATAGGACATGCTGGGTTTTATCGTAGATTCATTAAGGATTTTTCTAAGATTTCTACACCCTTGTCTAATCTCTTGAAAAAGGATGTGGTGTTTGAATTCACTGATGCATGCCGTGCAACTTTTGACGCACTGAAACACGGACTGACTTGTGCGCCAGTCATACAAGCGCCCGACTGGAACCTACCTTTCGAGCTGATGTGTGACGCGAGCGACTATGCTGTTGGCGCATTACTGGGTCAGGGTAAAGACGAGAAGCCACATGCCATATACTATGCTTCACGCACGTTGGACCCTGCGTAGCGAAATTACACAACCACATAAAAAGAACTGCTTGCAATTGTTTTTGCCCTAGAAAAATTTTGTGCTTATGTATTAGCGGCAAAAATCATTATTTTACTGATCATGCAGCGTTAAGGTTTTTGATGTCAAAGAAATAAACAAAACCAAGACTAATGCGTTGGTTGCTGCTTTTATAGGAATTCAATATCGAAATCAAGGACAAGAAGGGCTCGGATAACACGGTTGCTGATCATCTGAGTCGCATAGTAAGGGAAGAAGATCACGGCAACATTACGGAGACCTTCCTTGATGAAGACCTGATGGCGCTACAAGGTAAGGTACCATGGTACGTGGACATAGGGAATTACCTGGTCACAAGAACGTTTTCGCCCGCATTTACTAAACCCCATAAATTACGGCTCAAACATGACTCTAGAATGTATCTTTGGGATGACCCCTACTTGTATAGAATAGGTCCTGACCAGATTCTTAGGCGTTGTATCCCTGACCATGAAATTGAGTTTGTGCTTACATTCAAGTGGGGGACATTTTGGCCCAAAATGCACGAGTAGGAAGATTTTAGACTCAGGATTTTATTGGGCACACTTGTTTAGAGATTCTTTCATACATTGCAAAAACTGTGATAGATGTCAGCGCATGGGTAATATATGCGCACGCAATGAGATGCCTCAGGTGCCCATAATGGTAGACGAGTGACTTTATGGGACCGTTTCCCATGTCCTTTGGGTTTGAATATATATTAGTACCAATAGACTATGTATCTAAATGGGTCGAAGCGAGAGCTGCTCGCAAGGACGATGCTAAAATGGTTACTGATTTTTTGCGCACTAACGTTTTTTATTGATATGGTGTACCCAAGGCACTTATTATTGACCAGGGATCCCATTTCTATAACATGATGATTGCACAAGTACTGAAACACTACGGGGTCCAACAAAAGACATCCACTGCCTATCATCCCCAAACAAATGGGCAAGCCAAAGTATCCAACAGGGAGATTAAGCGGATACTAGAAAAATGGTGAAACCGAAACCCAAAGACTGGAGCCTACGGCTGGATGACGCACTATGGGCATATCGGACAGCATATAAGACACAAATTGGGACATCTCCATTTCGACTGGTTTATGGCAAGGCGTGCCACCTACCTGTTCGGCTAGAACATAAAGCCTATTAAGCATTGAAGGTATGCAATCTCGACTTGGACAAGGCTGGGAGAGAAAGGAAGATGGAACTAAGCGAGCTGGAGGAATTGCGCATGGTCGCGTATGAAAGTGTGCGTGACTACAAGTCGCGCACAAAACTGTGTCACGATAAGTTCATACTTCATCATTCATTTAGTATCGGTGATAAGGTTTTGTTGTTCTCATCTCGCCTAAAGTTAATGCCAGGTAAGTCGCGCAGCAGATGGACTGGACCTTATACGGCACAAAGGTTTTTGCACATGGAGCGCTAGAGATCGAAGACGAGAATAATCACCATCATTTCAAGGTCAATGGTCAACGGGTTAAACACTACATTTCTGGACCAATACCTCCAGCACAGGATTTTGAGTTACTGGAACCAGAAGAACAGGAGATGAAAATAAGTGATAAGGCACTTTTGTATGCTGTTTTCGATCCTTTACACTACTTAGATTTCTAACATTTTAAGTGTAAGATTACGCTTTTGGTGTAGTTTTATATCTCAGGTTTATTAGAAGAGTTAGAACAAAAGTGCAAAAAGAAGGCTGAATCTCGATGCAAAGAACAACAAAGTTGACAAGAGCTAGAAAACCAAGGAGCGCGAGAGAAGCGTAGCGCGCGAGTAATGAGTCGCGCAGAGCTGAGCAATACGGTGACGTCAGCAATCAGCGACAAATGTGGAGCGATGACATCATCACGTGCAAAGAATATTTCTAAAGCTAGTTTTTAGAGAAAAAGATGATTTCCATATATTTTCTTGCCTATTTTCTCGCGGAAACCCTAGGAGGCAAGACTATAAATACAAAGCATAAAGGAAATCACAAGAGAGCGACTTGAATTTTTTCTCTTTTACTGTTATTCACTCTCCTGACACACTTGAATTTTTGCTTCGCAGAAAAAAATTGATAACAAATAGGGCAAAACTTCAAGTGTGGGGGGACCAAACGCGCCATAGATAGCGCAGGTATTGTCGAGCCAATGACGGTAAACAAAGGCACTTGGCGGGAGGTAACCCGCCACTTTACTTTACATGTTTCCTTCCATAATTTCATATTACGTGAGGGCAAGTCTCTGTTTAAGTGTGGGGGGAATATATCTATGATAGAGTGCAGTTGTACGCTATTTTATGTCCTTTACAGTGCTTTGATTCTAACATGTTATGGTATAAGATTACGCTTTTGGTGTAGTTTTGTGCTTCAGGTCTGAAAGATGAGTTAGAACAAAAACGCAACAAGGAGGCTGAGTCTCGAGCAAAAAGATAACAAGGCAAAGACAACCGACAACTGGCCACTGGCGCGCGAGCGCTATGGCGCGCGAGTGAAGGTCGCGCAGAAGACAGCAAAACGGTGACGTCAGCAGACAGCGAGATATTCGGAACGATGACGTCATCACGCGCTAAAGAGATTTCTAAAATCGGTTTTTGGAGATTTAAGATTTCCTAAGCTGATTCTTAGAGATATAGATGATTTCCTACAGATATCCTTGCCTAAATATTCGTGGAAACCCTAGGAGGCAAGGCTATAAATACAAAGATTACTGGAGATCACAAGAGACACTTAGAGAGAGCTGACGGCGCAGAGAGAATTCCGGCGAAGACGTGCGCACAACCTGTCACGCGAGCCTGACGACGCAGCATCCAGATTTGTCTTGTTATTTTAGTTGTCTTATAATTATTCTTGAGATGTATTCGATCAGTATGTCTAGCTAACTTACTGATTTCGGTTTGGATTTGGATCTATGAATAATATGTTTTTGAGGTCTTGTTCTTAATTTACATGATAAGTTTAGTATTATTATTCCGCACTCCATTGCATGATAATTAGGTTAGACAATTAAGCGAAGCCTTGCACCGCAGACTTAGTTGTAGAATCTAATATCTATAGTTAAACTATCAGAAGTACGTGACTGTGAATGATAGGAGTAACACTAGAATAGGCAGTAACTACCTTGACCGGATTCGTTATTGACTAGACTAGATTGAGTAGTAATATCATACAAACCTTGACCGGAATGTATGTGTAGGTTATTAAGCTGTGACAGGACCTTAATCTACGTGGACAATTATATCATGTGCCTTTAGTGACCAAGGATAAAACATAGAGTTCATAGTGAAGAATCTGAACCGGATTCATCTCTTGCATAATTGTTTGCGTCTTTCATACTTGCTATCTGTGTGTGCGCCAGTTGTACTTGCGCAGCAGTTTTTCTTTCTTTCTTTAATACTCACGCACAACCCAATCTTAGTTTGTAGTTGAAAAGAGACTTCCACCGTTCCCTGTGGATTCGACCCCAGCTTGCCAATACTATACTAGTGAGGAGAGTCGGGACAAATTTGCAGCACTCAACGACGTGCTCGTCAAATTTTGGCGCCGTTGCCGGGGAACGGCTAGAGAAGTTTTCTTTTCTTTTTTCTTTTTTTATTTGATTTTTGTTTCTTATATAAAAATCCAAAAAAAATTAGTTACGTTTAATTTAGCTGTTGTTTTTGTGTTGCATGGAAGATTTTGGTGAAAACAGTGTAATAGGCAGAAGAAGAGAAACTCCAGACGCGCCAGCGCGCAACGCCGATAACATTTTTGCTCGCCTAAACCCAGCTGAACTCGATTAATCAGAAGAGAAGTACGCAGAGATTTAGAGTTCAACATGGACGCTGACATGCAGAGAAATAACAACCAGCTTCCGATAAATGCTAATGTTAACGCGCCAGACCCAGTCGCGCGCGCACAGCCAGTGGCGCGCCGCACCATTAAGGAGATGTCTGCTCCTCACGCTGTGAATCAGCCATGGTGCATCGTACTGCCACCTGATGGTCATTTCGAGCTACGAACACAACTTGTTCACTACATACCAAAATTCCATGGTATGGCTAGTGAGAACCCAGTGAAGCATGTACGAGAGTTTGCGGCCATTTGTGAGAATATGAGGAATGGGAATGAGGATCCAGAGCTGCTGAAACTTAGAGCCTTCCCGTTCTCATTATGTGATTCAGCTAGACAATGGTTGATGGGGCTAGCTCCTGGTTCAGTAAGGACATGGGCCGAGTTGCAGGAACGATTTCTAGACAAGTTTTACCCCGCGGCCAAGGTATCACTGCTACGTAGAGAGCTTGCTGCACCGAAACAGTTGCATGGAGAGTCATTATCAGAATATTACGAGCGGTTCAGGGAACTTGAAGCGAACTGCTACAACCACGGACTCCCGCAACATGTGTTGATAGAGAACTTCCTCAACGGGCTTACTGAGATGGAACTCAGGTTGCTGAATGCGTGCGCAGGAGGGAACGTGAGGAATATGTATCCGGAGGATGTATGGAAATTAATAGAGGACACGGCTGACCAAGTTAGATATCAAGTGTCACTAGAGAATAACCGCGCCAGAGCACTGCATCAAGTAGACGTGACTGGAGAGATCAAGGAATTAAAGGATATGATGCAGAAGCTAATGACGAAGCAAAGTGTTGAAACAAGAGCTTGCGAATTCTGTCACGCCACAGACCATCTTACTGACGCATGCCCCTCCCTATTCGAAGAACACGCAGATGTTAATGCAGTAGGAGGATGGAACAATGGACAAGCTAGGCAAGGACAGCCTAGGTTTGGATTGGCAGAGAATGGGTTTAGTTGGAAGAACGACCAGAATTTTCAGAGGCCGCGCGCTGACTGGCGCGCGCAACCTAATGCTCCCACTGGCGCACGACCTTACGCGCCAGTGCCTTCCTATAACCCACCGCACAGACGCACTGATGGGCAAACGCAACTTACTCAGCAGCCTCCCAAGAAATCATTAGAAGAAATAGTGGGTCAGTTGGCTGAGACAGTCCGAAGAAACGAAGAGCAGAATGACAAAAGGTTTAAACTGATAGAGAATCAGCTCACCCAGATTGCCACCGCTGTTAATGAACTGAAGGCTAGTGATGGAAATTTGCCCTCTCAGGTAATACAGAATCCAAAGGGAAGTATCAACATGGTTCAGATGGACGCGCCACCACCAGAACACATCAGCGCGCCAGTTGATACGCGCGGTACTGATGGCGCAGCAGAAGAACAGAATGCAGAAATAGTTGTTGCACCGGTCTTTTCACGCACCAACCCTGACCCACCAGAGCAGAAGGAAGGTACTATGCTGAATGATTTCCAAGCAAGCTTGAAGATATGCTTAGCTCCAGATTTACCGGAAAAACTTGCTGATCCGGGAACCTTTACTATTCCGTGCTTTATTGGAGAAACCCTGGTTAGCGAGTATGTTAGACTTAGGAGCATCGGTTAATTTGCTGCCATATTCACTGTATTCAGCATCGTCAATGGGACCTCTCGAGCCAACGGACATTGCATTGTTACTTGCGGACAACTCACGGACCGAAGCAAAGGGGAAAATAGTAGACGTCTTGACCCATGTCGGCAAACTCAAGTTTCTAGCAGATTTCTACGTAGTTGACATGAACAAGCCGAATACGGAAGCAAGGGAATCAGTGTTGCTGGGCCGACCATTTATGAGAACCGCCAAGTTGCATTGATGTCGGGAAAGGTATGGTGACATTACAAGACAAGAAGCACATACTCAGATTAGATGTCATCAATAGAATCAAGTTATCGGAGGAACCATTGGTGAATGATTGGATCAACGAAGCACCAATACCAAGGTATTCTGGGATGATGCGCGCCAGTCAGAAGAATATGCCTTTGGCGCGCCAGAACAGTATAAAGAGTAAGCCACCAGATAAGAGGCGCAGAGAGCGAAGCCGAGAGCGACAAGACACTTGGGAACCATAGGAACGCAGATCTGGGACGCAGGATGATCATGCAGAATAGGGCTACACAACTCAGAAACGCGCAAGGCGCACAGACTAGCGCAGCATCAAGACCTAATACGCGAGACTTCGCGTTTTCTATCTCTTTACCCTCCGATCATATTGATTACTCTTATTATTCTGATATTAACCCACTTGAATTTTTGCCATGCAGAAAAGATGATGACACGGAAGGAGGCAAATATTCAAGTGTGGGGGAGGTAAACCGTGCACTATGAGTGCACATTTGCGTCGAGCTAACGACGTTAAACAAAGCACTCGTCGGAAGGTACTCCGACAACCTTAACTTAGTTTTATTTTCATGAGTTTAGTTTAGTTTAGTTTTAGTTTTAGTTTTAGGTTAGTTTTAAGTTTGGGCCCATGTAGTTTTGGGCCATGCATGCATGTGGGCTTTTTGCACTATAAATATGTATGATGTGGGTCATTTTGTGTCACTTTTCATTTTCAACTTATCTCTCTAAACCACAAAAACCAGCCCACCACCGCCGCCGCCGCCGCCCCAGAATTTCGAATTTTCGGTCAGAACGTAGATCTCAGTGCAGGTATTCTACTGTCAAAATTTCAATTGATTTGGAATAGTTTTGGTGGTTCAATTTTGCAGTAGAAGTTTGAGATCTAGATCTGCGTAGCACTCGCGCGTGACAGGACACGCGCGCCAGTTTGTATTTGTGCTTGTTTTTGTTTGCTATCATGTCTATCTGTGGATCAATCGGAGAAGTTGGATTTTGAGCTTAAGTACAGGCTGTACAGTAGGTGTGAATTTTGCCTACCGTGTTTGTGGATGAGGAGTTTCTGGAGATGGGCTGTATGAGGAGGTACACACGGCTTTCGCCGCAACGGATGGGGCGTTTATGGAACTCAGCTCGGACACAGACGTGGAGGATACACTGGAGTTCCTCGCGTCGTACGAAGGATTAGCAGACCGGATCAGGTACCGCCACAGGGGCGTGTACTATGAGGCCACGCCATCCAGTTCGGCGCAGTCATGGGACTGCGCGCATGCCAGGCGCAGAGTGATGACACACAGATCAAGAGGCCTGGGATGACTGGACTGACGGCAGCAAGCCGTATGCGGGAAGGGAGCCTCGGACAGAATTATTGGATCCAAAGATGTTCTATTCAGAGGCTCATTTCCCACTCCATCATCGGCCGCTACAATGGATCACAGCGGCCCGGACTACTAGACATGGAGATCCTCAAGGGTCTATATTAGGAAGAAGGTGCGCTACACGCGCCTGCTCACCAGCTACTGGGAAGCGGTGAGCATGAAGGGCCCGCTGCTCTGCGGAGGACTGATCACGCACTTCTACGTGCCTGCATATGCAGCCCTGGCTGGAGGAGCACACTCTTGTGCGGGCTGAGTTTCTGACGCGCCAGAAGATGCGTCTCTACAAAGGAATCAAGTGCGCGCGGATGGAACCGCGTATTGGAGCTACAGGCGCGGACTTGAGAAATCAGGCTGCGCCAGAGGTTGTGGCGCAAGAGACAGTGGCCCAGAAGGAGCAGGCGCCGATCAGAGAATGCGCAAGCAGAGTCCAGCGCGCAAGGAAGTGGCGCGCAAGTATTAGTTGATCAGCGCTGGGTGTTCAACGCTCAGCGCGTTATGGAGTATGTGGCGCCACAGGGTGCCAACTTGGACTTGACGCCACCAGAGGCTGGCGCGCTGGAGACCCGATCCCAGGAGAGTATGCACTACAGGTGAAGACCCTATCGAAGAACTCTCCCGGTCGTTTTCTACTTCGTTTTAAATTTTTGATCGGTGTAATGAATATTTCGGTGGATGTTGTATTGCTGTTTTAAAACACATTTTATTCGGTGCTTTAATTTTAATCGGTGTTTTAATTGACTCGGTGGGTGGCAATATTATAAACTGTGATTGGTGCAAATTGTTTACATGTGCATGCATTACTATCGCCTTCTTTATTACTTATGCATAACGTGAGGACACGTTTTTGTTTAAGTGTGGGGGGGCAGTAGTACACTATCTTAGGAGTAGGAATCTTTTTCGTTTTTTTTAGGATAAATTTTTTTTTTTTTAGTTTCGTTTAACCAAACCAAATTTGAACACATCTCAAGAGGTATTGCGCGCAAGAAACATTGGCGTGCGCGACCTGTGTGCGTACTCGCGCACCTGAGGTATTTTGTGCTTATATGACATATTCTGATTTTTGGTAATTTTTTCGAATTTTGTGTATCTCTTGAGTGGAATAACGAGGGATGTGGAGTTGATAGAAACGTCCTAGAGAAGCAGTCGATCGAACGAAGCTTGAGGATCGGTTGCATGGTTATGAGTATTCGTGGAGGTTGGTACTTCGCGGTCAAAGGAATAAGAGCAAGCTCAGTCACGCAGATGCCGAAGGCGAAACCCTACCAGCGTGACGAGACGGAAAAACAGACCGTCTTCGTGGAAGTCAGTTGCTCAGGAAGGGGCGCGCGGTTGCAAACGCGTGACCTGACTTGCGCGCGACTAATCAGAAGCGAGAGCGGGGCGTGGTTCCATAGCTGTTATCCGAAGGCCGTGATTGGAAGCCGTTCTAGGGAAAAATAAGGATCCGGACCAGAAAGCAGAGTATTCAATTCAAAGTGAAAGCTTACAAGGCCGAAACGATGAAAAGAAGAAATTGTGCAACAAAAGAGTTATCATATGTCCGAGAAAAACAGTAAAGCGTCAAAGACGTAGAGCTCAGAAAACCCTAAGACGCGGATCAATCACGTACCAAAGAAAGCGGATACGAATAACCATGCAATCGCGAATCAAGAAGAATTCGGTGACCGGTGCTTAAGCAGGACTATCTCCCAATCATCCAAATTGATTTGCATTCCACAAGAGAGGTAACACAAGGTTAGAATCAGTTACTTAATCAGTTTAGTGTTGTAGAGTCACAATTGCGCAGGTTGTGAGAGTGGCGCACATGTGTGGCGCAGTAAGTCCAACATTCACGCGTGCAGTACACAAGAGGTAAGGAAGCCGACTTGTTCAGGGACGAACAAGAGTAAGTGTGGGGGATTTGATAGAGTGCAGTTGTACGCTATTTTAAGTCCTTTACACTGCTTATTCTAACATATTATGGTATAAGATTACGCTTTTGGTGTAGTTTTGTATTTCAGGTTAAAGAAGAGTTAGAACAAAAACGCAACAAGAAGGCTGAATCTCAGAAAAAAGACAACAACGACAAAGACAGAAGCCACTGGCGCGCGAGCACTATGGCGCGCGAGTGAAGGTCGCGCAGAAGACAGCAAAACGGTGACGTCAGCAGATAGCGAGATATTCGGAACGATGACGTCATCACGCGCGAAGAATATTTCTAAGTTCAGTTTTTGGAGATTTAATATTTCCTAAGCTGATTTTTAGAGATATAGATGATTTCCTACAGATATCCTTGCCTAAATATTCGTGGAAACCCTAGGAGGCAAGGCTATAAATACAAAGATTATGGAGATCACAAAGCACACAGAGAGAGCTGACGGCGCAGAGCAGAATTCCGGCGAAGACGTGCGCACAACCTGTCACGCGAGCCTGACGACGCAGCATCCAGATTTGTCTTGTTATTTTAGTTGTCTTATAATTATTCTTGAGATGTATTCGATCAGTATGTCTAGCTAACTTACTGATTTCGGTTTGGATTTGGATCTATGAATAATATGTTTTTGAGGTCTTGTTCTTAATTTACATGATAAGTTTAGTATTATTATTCCGCACTCCATTGCATGATAATTAGGTTAGACAATTAAGCGAAGCCTTGCACCGCAGACTTAGTTGTAGAATCTAGTATCTATAGTTAAACTATCAGAAGTACGTGACTGTGAATGATAGGAGTAACACTAGAATAGGCAGTAACTACCTTGACCGGATTCGTTATTGACTAGACTAGATTGAGTAGTAATATCATACAAACCTTGACCGGAATGTATGTGTAGGTTATTAAGCTGTGACAGGACCTTAATCTACGTGGACAATTATATCATGTGCCTTTAGTGACCAAGGATAAAACATAGAGTTCATAGTGAAGAATCTGAACCGGATTCATCTCTTGCATATTGTTTGCGTCTTTCATACTTGCTGTCTGTGTGTGCGCCAGTTGTACTTGCGCAGCAGTTTTCTTTCTTTCTTTAATACTCACGCACAACCCAATCTTAGTTTGTAGTTGAAAAGAGACTTCCACCGTTCCCTGTGGATTCGACCCCAGCTTGCCAATACTATACTAGTGAGGAGAGTCGGGACAAATTTGCAGCACTCAACGACGTGCTCGTCACGCACATCGTCTAATATCCATGTCCATAATTCTAGGAAGGATAGTAGTGAACTCTACGCCTGTGATCTTGATATAATGTTGGGTATACATAGTTCACTAGTACAGATTCTATTTTCAACAGCGCTTGTTATTAAGCGCTGTAAAAAAATTTAGATCTTTCACAGCGCTTTAAATAGAAAGCGCTGTAATAAATGTATTTAAACACAGCGTTTATTAAACAAACGCTGTACAAAATATACAACAGCGCTTTTATTATTAGGCGCTGTTTAAGTTATATTTTTAACAGCGTTTTTTTGGAAAAGCGCTGTTAAAAAATACTAATTAAAACAGCGCTTATATATAAGCGCTGTCAAATGTTCACTGCAGTGCTTATTCATATAAGTGCTGTCATAAGTTCTACTTTTAACAGCGTTTCAAGGTAAAAGCGCTGTTGAAAGTCTTAATTTAGAAAAGTGTTGTCTAAAAATAAGCGTTGTTATTACTATACGACAGCGCTTATAAAAAAGCGCTGTCTTTTATTTTAATTTTATTTTTAATTTTTGAAATGTTAGTAAAAAATAATAATGCTTTGGTTTTTAACTTATTAAAGCGCTTGATACAAAACAGAGGATGATGAGTTTTTTGGAACAACAAAAATGGATCAGCCTAAGAAGGTGCAAGTTAGAGGTGCATTTTTAGCAGTTTTTGAGCTTCCGGTGTCAGAATTGGACTCATAATACCTCGTTTCGAAGAGAACGACGAGCCCGTCACAAATCACCAGCTTTGCTCGTGAGGTATGCTATTTTTTGGGCAAATTCGATCGTTTACTATTTTATTTTGAATTTTTAGTATTTTTCCATTATTTTCGAATTTTTTTTATATTTTTTTTTAGAGTTTTGTTGTTTCCCTATATAAGGAAACTTAGTTATTATTGTTAGACATGTAAATTGGAGGGATGGCATGTATGCTTGAGAGGGATGGCATGTATGCTTGAGAGGGATGGCATGTATGCTTGAGAGGGATGGCATGTATGCTTGGAAGGGATGACATGTATGCTTGGAAGGGATGACATGTATGCTTGGAAGGGATGACATGTATGCTTGGAAGGGATGACATGTATGCTTGGAAGGGATGACATGTAAATTGGGAGGGATGGCATGTAAATTGGGAGGGATGGCATGTATGCTTGGGAGGGATGGCATGTATGCTTGGGAGGGATGGCATGTAAATTGAGAGTGATGTTGGCAAATATTCTTTTCTGAGTTAATATTTTTTTCAAATAATAAAAACAGATTTATAACAGCGTTTAATTTAAAAAAGCGCTGTCGTAATTAGGGTTCTAAACCCTGAACCCCGAATCCTGACCATTAATTCAAACCCTATAATAACAGCGTTTAAATAAATAAACGCTGTTAATATATATTAAAATTAATAATAAAATAATAACTTTTAACAGCGTTTAATTTAAAAAAGCGCTGTCGTAATTAGGGTTCTAAACCCTGAACCCTGAACCCTAACCCCTAAATCCAAACCCTAATTATAACAGCGTTTAAATATATAAACGCTGTAATATATTTTAAATTTAATAAAAAATTAATTATTTTTTACAGCGTTTATATTAAAATAAACGCTGTAAATTTATAATTAATGATTTTAAATCGAAATAATGCATATATTACAGCGCTTATTTCTTGTAAAAGCGCTGTAAAAGACATCTTTTTTGTATTTTGAAGTTTTAAAAATCAGGTAATATATTTTAAAGGTGTTGTTAAGTTAAGAATTTAAAACTCAATAAGTAACATTCAATTTATTAAAATATCATGAGAACATATATAAGCATTTGAAAAAGTTGTCATTTAAAAATTTGTACTGTGTCTCTTTACCAAGCAATAGGTTGAACAATGTACATTTTTGATCAACTATACTTTTCATTAATCAAAACACAACAAAAATGCAAGTCAATAATTATTTTTGAAGTAAATGAGTTATTAGCTTCATAAATCAAATTTTCAACTAAATTTGTTTTTTAAAAATCAATAAATTCTAAAGAAAAAACAAAACAAATATCAGCGGTTTATAACAGCGCTTATTATGTTTAAGCGCTGTTGTAAATAGTATACGAAAGCGCTTAAACATGATAAGCGCTGTTGAAAGTTTTTTAATTCGATTTACTTTAAAAAATATACACTTTTTAACAGCGTTTATATATTTTAAGCGCTGTTAAAGAGTGAAATGACGTGATTGGTCGACTCAGTTTCGCACAGATTTTAATCCCAATCGTTGTTTAAAATAATCTAACAGTCCACATTCGATATTTAAATTTTCGGAATTTTTAATTACGCGCCCAAACTTCCCGCTACAATCTTTCTATATATATCAAACTTTACATTGAACAAATTATTTTAGTTCTTCACCGATTCGAGTAAGTATAGAGCTTTAGTGTTTTATATTGAAATTTTTCGTTAAGCTTTTATGTTTTGTTTCGTTTTATATTAACACTATGATATTAACAAGCTTTTATTTTCTTGCAGATTTGTCGAATTTTGTGATAATGTCGAGGGTAATGTGACAAACTCAGAGCACTGCGACAAACTCAAGACGAGCACTGCGACAAATTCAGCACGAAGAAGGCTAGGGTTTTAGTAAAAAAATCGAAAGTTAAAATCGTTTTTAATTTCATTGTAATATTACGATTTAAATAAAATTGATTGCCTTTTAAAGCGGTTTTAATTATAATTAAATTTCAAAATTCGTTTTTTCTAATCCCCGAAAATATTATAATAAATATCTTAATTTGAATTATTTACAGCTTAAATAAAACGCTGTGTAATATGTTAATTAAACGACCTCGTTTTTGTTTTACGCGTGGTTGTGAGTGATTATTTTTAACAGCGCTTTTAATTTAAGCGCTGTAAAAAATAAACTAAATAACAGCGCTTTTTATTGCTCTTTAACAGCGCTTCTTTAAGCGCTGTTGAAACGAGTGCTGTTGTAAATCTCCGATTTATAACAGCGCTTTTTTGGTAAAAGCGCTGTTGTTTATATATATTTTTAACAGCGCTTAATAGAAAATAAGCGCTGTTAAAAATGTTTATAAACAACAGCGCTTTTTTTAAAAAAGCGCTGTGATAAATCGGTGATTTACAACAGCACCCGTTTCAACAGCGCTTCAAGAAGCGCTGTTAAAGAGCAAAAAAAAGCGCTGTTATAAATATGATCTGTAGTAGTGGTTGGAGGAGGTAGTTTCATCCAGTTGTCAGAGTTGGGCTCATCGACGTAGAATACTTGGGTTGCGATGGCCGCAAGACAATATGGCGTGTCTTCATACCAACTAGACAAATGAAAGCCCTTGATCGTACTAATACACTCAATCTCATCATTGTTCGTATCGTTTGAGTACTTATTAAACAATTTGCATTTGAACAAAACAGCTGACATCCCTTCACCATACTTCAACTCAACCACACTTTCAAGAATGTTGTAATAAACTTCATCATCTGTACGTCAAAAATTAATAGACTATATATATTTACCAAAATTTATCTAAATAAAAATCGCATAAAGTGAAGTAAAAAAATACCTGCTTCGACAATAACTCTGTTGTTTTGTGTTTGTAAATATTTATCTCGTTCATATACAATAAATTTTACTCAATTTATGTGACATAAAGGATAATAATGATGAGTCTGTGGGATGTTTGCTAACATGTATATTTCATGAATATAATGCGGATCATCCTCATGTAGAATATTCATCTGCACAACATTGTATATAATTAGAGTAAGGTGAATAATTCTAATTAGTATGAAAAATAGAGAGGACACATACCCAATAGCAAAAATATGCGTGAAAATTATTAATTTATGCTCATTTCTAATATTGGGGTATTCTCTATTGAATTTTTGAGCATGAGCATCAATAAATTATTGTGCTTCACTGCAAGTCTCCATCACGCACCAATGAGCAGTCGGTATTTCTTTCTTACTCAACTTTTTTTTGGAAGAATAGCTAAGTGTCTTGATTTCTACAAAACAACCATATCTTGAACTTAGATTGTAGTGCTGAGGATATGTTGAAAGAGGAGTCCTCATTCAAATATAAATTGCAAAACGTTACACACTCAGTGCAACATATTGCGCTGCAATACATCCATCTGGATATATTGTGTTTCTAACATATTACGTATATTCACCTAGTTGACTTCAAAATAATATAGTTAATTTTATTTAGTATATTACTTATCTTTGATCAACGGTTGAGATGACAACCTTCCGTCTTATAAAAACTTACATGTCAGGAAGATATCTATTGAAGGTTTCTTTTGAAGCCAATTTTCATATACCGAAAATACCCCTACTTAAATGGATAATTACTAAATACAACCTAATATAGTTAGTGGACAATATAAAATAATTATATGCATCAATTAATATGCACATTTTGAACGTGCACTTAATACTAGTATAATTAATACCTTAGATATATGGTTTAGTAATTAGTAGTGTTTGATTCATGAATCATATAATAACTTTTTATGAACCACATCATTTTTTCATGCATCACATATATATGATTTTTAAAAATATTATTTGATTTCATAAACCACAATATATCTTTTAATAGATCAGATTACCTTAATTAATATGTTAATTTGAATAGAAATCATGGCAATGACTACTCTCTACCAGTTTTCTTTGACTGGAATGACCTTTAGTAGGTACTACTCATCTGCTAAATTTAGTAAATGGTTTCAAAATGGGATTAGATGACATACTACTTGGTAGGTTAGTAAAATACTTCGTGAAACGAGTGGAAAATGCTGATTCAAGTAAGCCAATGGCAGAGGACAATAGGATTTTATTTTGATACGCATGCATCCATATCAGGGCAAGGACATGTTTATTTTTTTTATTTTTTGATAAAAGCATATCTGCATCTCATTGATTTTTGGGTGATCATTGGTACGCATATAACCCATATATACCTTATACATCGAATACTAGCACAACCGTAGTGGTGTCAAAAGACAACCACAATCATCTGCACTTCAGCAAAACATGCCTACTTCGCAGGAGGAGATACTCTAAAAAAATAGAAAAATACTACCGTCACATCGGCAGAATACTACCTCTCCTACGGGAAGGAACATACACAAACTATTGGCTCAGCGGCCTTATTCATGGCTCAATGTCCTTATTTAACCTAAAAACAAAATATACAATACGCTACACATATACAAGACACTGAACAACAAATCGAAGCAGACCGTCGCATTTTGGAGTCGAGCAACGCTGCCAGAATCCATCCCTCCGCCTTTCTGACAGCCAATCATCTAATTCATTACCTCAAACGTCAGATCAGCCCGGCCCCATTACATGCACAGCCACCACCACCCCATCAGCTGCATACACTATCCATCCACTTCCTTCATCGCCATCATATGTCGGACCATCTCCTAACCATACGCGGAGCCACTTGACACACTTGGGGTTTAATTGACCCCGTTGATTATTCATTTGTTAACAAATTCAGCTTTGATTCCTACTAAATGTGAGGTTTGCCCCCATTAAAACAATCTCTGACCCCATTAATTAGATAAAAATCAGTGAAAGGTCTCTTATAATTTTAATGTTAAAATGAATTTCTGATATTTAAGTATATTTTATATTACAAATTACTCATATTATATATTTTCATAAATAAATAATTTTTATTATATGATACTTATATATTTTTGACCCCCTTGAAAAAACTTATGGCTCTGCCACTGCTCCTAACAATCCACTTCCTCCACTGCCAACGCCAGCCGGATCAACCCAAATCATCCATACCCGAAATAATGACAGTCCATCATCGATCCACCATTCATCATTTAAGGTAGATGCAACGGCCTCCATTTGAACAAGGAACCACGACAGAGCTCTGGCATGGTCCAAATTTGACATGCAAAGTTGCAGAAGCTTCACATATCATCGGATTTCGACTCGCAGCAGCAACAATCGCAATTCAACCAGAGGTGAAGAAGGGAGGAGACAACCCCGTCTCCACCTCTGGCGACAAAACCCACGGAGTAAAAACCTAGAGAGAAGCTAGAGAAAAGAAAGAAAGAGAGAGAAAGGAGAGAGAAGAAGGACGGTTAGCGCAAGGACATGTTTAGCCAACTTGAATTCTTGAAAAAGCGAAATTGTTTCTGCCCCACTAATCCTTCCAATGTAATTTGAAACCTCTTTTAAAAAATATAAAGTGAAACTTATATCTCAGAGCTTGCCTAATCATATTTCAGCATAAATCTATCAAATTAAAATCTGAAACTTTCTAAATTAGAATCGCTGATGGCTGGAGATCTGATTGCGATATGTTTTTCATCGAATTTTACAAAACTTTTATTTAAATTTGATTACGATAGGGTTTTGTTGAACATTTAATTTTGTAAAGATTATTATAGTTTAAAAAAATCGTGACCTAATTTCTTTTATACTTATTAAACCCTTGTGGTAATGTTAATAATTATATTTTTTGTTCATAAATTTAATTATTTATACTTAGGTTCTCTTATGTAATCTGTTGATTAATGTAAATCACAATCAAAATTAGGTTATACTCCCTCCGCCACCTATTATTGTGAACATTTGGTTTTGGGAACGGAGATTAAGAAAATATGAAAAGTGAATATGTGAAAATAATAAATGAAAAAATAGAAAAGTTGTGAGAGATGAATTGGGTAAAAATGATTTGATTGATAATAAATGATGAAAGAAGTTAAAAAGTAGGATAAGAAATAATGAAAGAGAAATTATTGTGATCGAGAGTGGAAAGAAAATGAGAATATAAAAATATGAACTATATTCTAGGAGTGAAAGGTTCTAGGAGGACATGCATATTTTGGTAAGACGGAAGGACATGATCTCTGCCATTGATTTTTATCAATCCAACGGTTGATAATGGTAACCGTCAATCACCAACCGCCCATGTTTTTTGCAAATCCAACCGTCCAATTGATTACAAACCAACTTTTAATCTCAACAGTTGAATTAATCAAATAAACGGCCAAGATTATGTCCTTGTGTCTCACAAAATTTACATGTCTCTCTAGAACCCAACTCTATATTGGGATACTCAAAAAGGAAACGTTCACTACAACAGGGGACGAAAAAAACACCTTATAATTATATATCACGTTATATCTAAACTATGCTCTCGCCAAATAACTTATAAAATGGCCAAATGAAGTGAGGATATAAGGTTATTAACTTTTGTGGTTTTTTTATTAAATTGATCGACATGAAGTTCTGTTCTAAATAAAAATGAATTGTAGTTTATACACATTTTTTGATAAAGTGGTTTGATTTGATGTTTCTACAGTTACAACTCGCATTTTTCCTTTTTGTCTTATGATTTAAGGAACCGATAATTGAAATGATTGAAACCCCAAAAAGATATTAATAAGATAAATCCCTAATGCAACGTCTGTCATTGCATACCGACGGCTTTTTTCCTAGTTTGATCCTCCATTTTGCCTTCAATTTACACACGCCCAGAGGTATTTTGTAATTCAACAAATTTACTGAAATACCCCTACATTTTCAACTTATTGAATTTGCAAAAGAAGAGTATTTGTGTTATTTCGACCGTCATTATTCACTGACGATCAATACATCTAGCAAAGCTCTTTTAATAAATTCTTAGGATGTCCCAATTTATCCTAAGAATAAGTGATTCATTCTAAAACTTTGTTTCAGAAATCGCAAATAATTGCAATTTTTCAAACTAAGTTCAAATTGATGTTCTTAACTTTTCAATTAAATTATTAAATATAAAATTAAGAGTAGTACTTTTTGTTTCACATTTTAAAGTTTTATCAACATTACATTTCAGGACAATAACAAGTAAATTTTGAAGGAATTGTTGATGTTGATACTTTCCAATGTTTGATATTGATTCATGGTCCCATTACAACTGCATATTCATTTAAATTTTAGAAGATATTCTTTCTATTTCTCGATGTTTGACCACTTTTCTTTTTTGTACTTTAATGTTTATCAACTTTCAATCATTCTCAACAACACTTTTTTTTTGTACTTTAATGTTTATCAGTATTCTAAACAATTCATTCACAACCACACATTACCTACTTTTTTCATTTTAAAAAAATCGTAATATATATATTTTTTGGACAAACATATGGGATGGAGAGAGTATTAAACAACCATTGATTTATTGCTTTGAGGATGAAATTAAAGACCAATTGACACATTCCAATGAATTAGTAACAATTACATAAATGCACCATTCAACAAGAAAGTTATCAATCAAGCAACCCCAAGCTCAGCCTCAGCACTCTCTTCTAGAAAAGGATAATCAGTGTACCCAACCACTGGATCGAAACTGTAGAAAGTTGGACGATGGTACTTATTCAGAGGTGCATTCAGCTTAAACCTCTTGACCAAATCAGGATTTGCTATGAAAAGCCTTCCGAATGAAACTAAATCCACATCACCACGCTCCACGGCTTCTATAGCTAGCTCTCGGGTATATCCACCGGAGCACATGAAAGTACCATCATACGCTTTCCGCAGTGTCTGGATCAAATCAGCCTCTTTTTCCTCTGGGTCACTCCTGCTTGAATTAGTCACAAGGTATTGGACCATACGAGGTTGGGTCACATGTAGATATGCCAACTTTGAACCCCATCGGATTTGTCGTTCATTGAGAATATTGATTATAGTAGTTCCTAGAGCCACAGGGTTTGAGTCCATGCCATCAAGGTGTGTAATGTCAGGTGAGATTCGAACTGCCACACGCTCCGGACCTAAAGCAGAGACTACTGCATCTAAAACTTCAAAGAGGAATCTCGCTCGATTCTCTAGTGAACCACCATATTCATCTGTCCTGTCGTTAATGTTGTCCTTGAGAAACTGATCAATCAGATAGCCGTGGGCAGAATGAATTTCAACTCCATCGAAACCTAAAAGAACAAAACAACATTAAATTGTATCTGAAATGTTCTTACAAGAAATAACAGTATACACGAAATTATTTGATTATAATCCTACCAGCTTTAATGGCATTCTGTGCACAATGACGATACTCCTCAACGATTTCTTGTATCTCATCGACAGTTAGGGCGTGTGGCTCAGGGTGGATGTCATAGGTTTCGTCAGGGAGAAGAATCTTGTACTTCTCCGGAAGGGCCTTGTTGGTTGAGGAAACAGGTTTGGCTCCAACAGGCTGATACACTAAAGTGATAAACAAAATACTCAATCAATCGGAAACTACGTAGTACACTAGGATGATGTACTCATAAGCATCTTATAGGGATAATACCAGAATGAGAACCGCGGCCGACATGCCACAACTGGCAGAAAAAGATACCGCCTTTGGCATGGACTGCATCTACAATAGGCTTCCAAGCCTCAACTTGCTCATCCTTGTAAATTCCAGGAACATGTGGGAATCTAATGAAAAAACATGTTTAATTACTGACAATGTTTTAATCATCACATGAAACTGAAAACAGACAGACTATATGTATGTGTAGTGTACCCAGCAGCTCTGTTGGACGTAGTAGTGCCTTCTGTAATCAGAAGCCCACCTGGGGTGGTTCTCTGGGTGTAATACTCTTTCATCGCGGCATTAGGCAGCTCATTGGGTGCTCTGCATCTCGTCAGCGGCGCCAGAACAATCCTTGAAAACACAAAACCCTAATGTGTCAGCAGCCTAAAACAAACAAAGAATAGAAATGAAATGATAGAAAAAACTACCTGTGTGAAAGTTGTAACTTTCCTATTTGATATGGAGAAAAGAGAGTTGGGGAAGAGGTGACAGTGTCGGCCATCGATCTGAAAATGGGGGTTGAGAGTTGGAGAGTTAATAGTTGAGAGATGGATTTGGAGATGTAGAGAGTTTGCATTTATTTATAGATTGAAGAAAGAGTTCACATTGGTGCAATGAACTTTAGAAGAGGCTGTTTTGTGTGGTCAAAGATTGTGTGTATTTCTATTTTCAAACGGAACGAAAGTAGACGCGATTAAGCGGAGTGCATTTAGCAATTGGCCGAGTTTGATGTGGAAGCTTCGGTTTATGAGTTCAGCGATGACGTACAATTTATTTCACATGTTTTTCTCAAGGGTTATTATTAAATCTGTTAATTTATAGGTTTTTTAAAAGGGTTAATTTTAAAAGCAGGTCTTGACTATCCTTTGATTTCATTTAAAATATCGAATAATTCCAATTTTCAATTAAGATATTTTTGAACTAAATTGGATAAGTTCTGGTAACGTATTAATCAATTAAACCAATAATATATCCAAAAAAATTAATCTTTTTTCAAATCTTAAATTATATTAATTAGAAGCTAAAATGCAATAAAAATCAGTGATCGATTATATTTTGGTAATGATAAGATATAAAAATAATTTAATATTATCAATTTTCAACTAGAAAAAATTAAAGGAAAATTCATGGTTACTTTTTTATAAGATAATGAAACACATCTAAGAATTTATAATAAATTAGTATATTATTTAATTTAATCAAAATCAGCAAATGCTTCATATTTTATAATTTAACGCAAAATAATTAGAATCGCCACCTAGAGTAAGGTTCTAGGAGGACACATAAATATATGTGAGACGGTGAGACATGATCTCAACCGTTGATTACTAATAATCCAACGGATGAGATTTGATTCAAAAAATCAACCGTCACTCTCAAACCGCTAGGGTTTTTTGCAAATCCAACCGCTCATTATATAAAAACCAACTTTAATCTTAACCGTATATTAATCTAATCTAACGGTTGAGATTTCGTCCTTCCGTCTCACAAATACTTAACGTCCTTCTAGAACTTAACCCTCGCCACCTAAATCTAAGTTCTTTATCTCACAAATAGAAATTAACCCTAAACCCTAAATATAAAATTGCTAATATGTGTTAGATGAAAAAGTTCAAGAAAAATCAGATTAATAGTTCTCAATATTTTGGATTTTTTGAGACCCTAATCAATATATTTTGAAAAAAAACAATTAATAGTTTTTAAATTTATATTTTTACTTTAATTAATAAATGGTGGCCAATTTGATTATAATGGTAGTAGAACTTTTACAATTTAGTCCAAGACACCTAAACTGAAAATTAGAATTAGTCTACCTTAACTAAAATCTGCATATAGTCCATACCTCTTTTTTGAAATTAACCCTTTTAAAAAAATTGTTGTGTGCAACGAAATTTGATGAAGTTTTTTTTAATTTTTGTCCTGTCTTTTTAGCTAAAAGATAAAACAAAGGATAATTTGGTAATTTCAGGCTTGAAATTACCAAAATACCCTGATTTTTGATCCTCAAACAGTATTCTGTTCAGGAGTAAAAAATAATCACCAAAAAAAGATACTTAATAAGGATATATGTGTGATGAAATTAATTAATTAATTAAATGTATCTACTTGATACAGTTCAGATCTCGAAACACAATGAAATTTCGTAAGATACGAGGACATCAATTTAACAGTTGATTTTAATTGATCTAACAGTTGATATTTAATTAGTTTTTAATTAAAATAGGTGGCTGAATTTGCAAAATATATGGGCGGTTGAGAATGACAGTTATCAATATCAGTAGTTGGATTAATAGAAATCAATACTTGATAATAATGTATTTATAGGATTGCAACAGTGTTGTGGACAAACATGCAAGGAAAATAGAAGAAGAAAGAATAAGAACAATACGACACAATATTTGTTAACCCAATATTCACACAAGTTATGTGACTAATCTGGGGGCACCAAACAAGAGAAGGATTTACTATGTTGAATTCTTGTAGACGGCTATAGGCTTGTACTCTGGTATAACAGACACTACTACAATATGTTTCTATTTATACAAGAGTAACAAAACCCTAATAGAAACCCTAATGTACTTAAAGCCAATATAATTTGGTCTCCACAATTCCGATTATCTATCATCTGCAGACTAATTCCAATCGTGACACCTCCAACTCCAATTGTGTCACACACCTCTTCGTTCACATAGAGATGCTAGTTGAAGCCAACTTCCCTAAGGTACCAACCTTAGTCAACATGTTAGTAGGATTCATGCTATCAATTTTCAGAAGAGATCACTCCTTGAAATCCATCTCGAGTTTCTACATACTTAATTGTTCTACTCGAAATTCGTCTCCATAACACTCCATTTCACCGCTGTTAGTCAACAACAAATAGTAATTAGATGGTGAGTACATGTCAGTGGTCCGACATTTCTAGTTAGTTTCATCATCGCTTCTTCCAAAGTTCTGGGTTGTTCCCTCTTCACCGAATTCATCTGAACTACTCTACTCCGATTCGAATCAGACATGTTTAATAATTAGAGACGGATTTCTGTTACGAAATGACTTCAATTAGATTATCCAATATATACGTTAAATTACTTCCTTAGTAATTATTCACAATAAGTTATACGGATTAGAATATGGTTTAAGCGACAAATATTTTGTAAGATGTAAGGACATCATTTTGATCGTTGACTTCTATCAATCCAACTGTTATTATTGATAACCGTCAACCTAACCGTCCCGTGTTTTTTGTTAATTTATTTTAATTGTAATTTAAAATTAATTTAATTTCAAATGTTAGATTAACCCAAATCAACGGTTAACATCAAATCCTCTCATCTCAAAAAAACTTAATTAATTCTCTAAAAATCAACCCATATATATTAATATATATATATATATAGGGAAAGTATCATGTGGAACCCCCACATTTTCATGGATCCATGGATCCCCCTTTGCAACCATTGATTGCATTTACTGTTTGCATTTTGGATGCACCAGATTGTGCCACGTGTTTGCATTTTTGAAATGCACACGTGAGTTGCACATGACAAATGCACACGTGAGTTGCACATGCTCATTAATGCGCTGACACAATCTGGTGCGTCCAAAATGCAAACAGTAAATGCAATCAACGGCTGCAAAGGGGATCCATGGATCCATGAAAATGTGGGGGTTCCACATGATTTATATATATATATATATATATATATATATATATATATATATATATATATAATTGTTCGAGAATTGCAGTAGTAGTGCTGGTGCATGTGGATCAGTACAAAGGTGCACCGAAAGAATAAGAATGGGATCTTTAAAATACACGACAATAGTTGGCTTGACAATTCGGAAGTGATAATGAGTATGATGTCGCAACTAACTCATTTTTTCCAGGAAATGGAATTGGCAAGTATGATGCTTAATGAGTTGTAAAATAAGACAAAGTTTACCAAGAAGAGGAAGTGACTTGTGAATATGTGATGAGTTAAAGAGGAAGTGACTTGTGAAGATGTGATGAGTTATAAAACGGGATGATTGATTGATTGATTGATTGATACACTACCGGATGAAAAAAGTTTTATTAGCGAAATTTGGTACTTTCTTCGTCCTTTTCGTGCGTCATGACACATTTTGTTGTTTGGTTCAAATGTGTAATTCGCATCAAGAAGTTGTGTACGGTTCAATATTGTGATTCATATGTTTTAGAATTTGTGTTTGGTTCAAGATTTATATACGTTTGATTCGTAAACCAAAATATTTGAACCAATGAATGTAAATTTTGGTTCAGTAAAAGAAATATTCTGGCTCATGATTCAAATAACAGCTTTTAATGAACCGTCACCAACATTATCATCATAGATTCAATGTGGGATCAGCTATACAAGTATGTTTGACATTTTGTAAATAATAAAGGCAGATGAAATATTATAGAGCAGATGATGTAGTGTAATCAAGTAGACATAGATTAATATATATTTTTCAAGATCATTGGATTTTTCATGTTATATGATTCATTATTTCATAATACATTGTTCATAAACCATAATATGATTCAATAAATATCAACCTGAAAAGACTTTGTGACAATTTTTTAAAACATACATGGATCAAGAAATATTGTTCATTGTTTAATATCGTATGTTTCATGAATCAACAACAAATGTCTTTTGGTGTCAAAGTTGTTGGTGTCGCAGAAGAATTTTTTTATTCGCCTTCTTCACACCGAGTGCATGAGAGTAAAAGTTTGACTGTTGTGTCCTGAAAAAACAAATTGCTAAGAGAAACCCAGCATCGAGTGGATTCAAGCTATCTTCTTCTTTTAAAGCATCATTACATGCAAAAGAAAGATTTGAGTTGTATACAACAGTGGGTCAGACGCTACTTGGGGCTTTTCATATTCTTATCTAGTTTGCAGACTTCATATGACGTATTTGGAATGTTGAAAATACTGCCCGAGTAGCACAAAACTTGGTACTACTTATACATATATCTTCGTCAGGAAAGACGAAATCATGGGTAAATTCACGAGTGCAAATTCACGAGCGAATGATGGTGATCATTATAAACTAGATTGGCTACTCCTTTTGGATGAAAGAAAGAACAAGGTCTGTATGTACAGAGAAGAGTTGTGTATCCACAAAGAGCTGCAAAATACACGTGACAAATGTGATCATTAGTGCTTTGTCTAAAGTCGGGCTTGTGTGAACTAATGATCAACTCTGATAAAGAGATTGTGTTTTACCTTCATAAACGGTTTGTCTCTACTCGGGAAAGAATCAATGAAACTCTCTTTCAAGAGCAATGACACCTGAAAATAACAGTAATAACCATGTTACTACGTTGACATTTTTAGTAATAATACAACAAATATGAGGGGAAAGCATATAAATGCTGACCTTATCATCATTGGATTGAACATTAGTTATTGTGTGCGAGCGCATTTCGGAGCAAAGCGAATCTAGGTAAGACCTTAAAACAGCTAGAAAACCTTTGGCAGCTTCAATCTTCAACAATTCAAGCATAATGGTACGAATGATTAGATCAGCCCATATGATGGAAGAATTGAAAGGAATCATGTAAGGAAATTAGTTGTACAAATAAAAGGTTTATTCGGGTTCCTTGCGAATCTAATAACAAGAGATACAGAATAATCAACTCCATTGAAATAAAAATAGCCTCCTTGAATACCGATCAATGTACCAAGAGACAAAGTGGGTTGGTTGGACTCTTCCGACCCTAAACCCCAACAGTTTAATATATACGGCATACCTGAACATCCGTGCAATCATACACTGGCCTTTTCCGGCCAAGAAAACTTTCTCCTACAAGCTTTGCATGGTATGGAGCTAATGATGATAATAGCTGTCTATATTGTGGTAACTGAGGAACTGAATGCGACTTCACCTGCAAAAAAATACACAGTACATGATTATGATATTATTTACATCAACAGTTTCATAATTATCCTTACGCACACTGAACTAGTTTATAGATATTGAAAGCTGAAAAGACCTGATTCTTATTTGCATCAACTAAAATGACATTCGTCAACTTTGACTGAATTTCTGTTGTTTTGCTCTGCACACCAACCTACAAATAGGATCAGTTAGTATTCATAGTGCAGGGTTGGACAGGACGAATTACACTACGAGATGATTGACACCTATAAAGCTATGTATACGGCTAAAACACCCGTAGGCGTGTTGATGCATAAAAAACACATGTAAGTCCTGAAATGAAGCTGTAAACGCTAATAACTTACTATATAAGGGACAGGTGCATCAAGAAAATCCAGCATGTCATTTGGTAACACCTGTTGAAGTAGCAAAAATTAGAACTAGCAAGTAGCAACAATTACAAAAATTGAATTATTATTTGAGCAAGTTGTAAGACAGAAGTTTTGGGATCTTACTGGCATTAAAAAGCTCTGCCACTGATAAGGACGGATAAGAGGTACAACTGCTAAAATTGCGGCAGATAGAATACCCTGAAAGATTTATGAAACACCTTTATAAAGTATTTAACTAAATTGTTTTATTAATCCATGTTTGAAGAATGCACTTCAAGTAAGAATGAGATTAGAAGTTCTTATCACATAAGTCATTTTGACACACAAGTTCAACAAAGTACTGACCAAATTTGAACACACAACGACTATCTGCTTCTCCAATAGTGCTGCAGCAAAAATTGCTAAAACCTGAATAGGAACAAATAATATAGCAATCAAAAGATTATTGAAGAAGAGGACTCCTGATACCGACAATCAACACTGCAGCTAACATTAATATGGCTTATGACATGCAATCATTACATATAACAAGCGTAAACCAACAACAAATAGGTTCTGACATTTTCAAGTCGTAACGTGCCACATATGGAAGCAACAGCCCAGACTGACAAAGCATAAGCTTCCTCTTCCGCCATGAGTGCATTGTGTGCCTATTACAGGTATCAATATGATTAGTTATATAGAGCTGAAAAGCAAAATATAGACAGATCCGTCTCCCCAATTAAGTACCTCAGAGAGTTCCAAGCTTGTATTGCACGATCTCAAATCAATTGTTGAGCCAGTAAGATGTAAAACAGACTCATCAGGTCTGTGATATTCTACTGGATGCAGGTGCTCCATAGGATGAAAGGTTAGTGTTGATCCTCTTGAAGGGCAAGACGAGTGATAATATTCACATAATAGTTGCAATGACCCATTACTATTTGCCTGGAAATCGTTCCATCAGTAAATAATAAATCAACGCAGGCCAGACCAACCTCTTGAAATATAAGTAAAAT
>QZGG01003126.1:0-27366 GCA_006409495.1 Sedum album
TATATATATCAATAAATGGAAAGCCAAAGGCATTGAGCCAAACCTTATCACACATTTTGGTTTTTAGTGCACACTAACTGTTTGATTTAATTCCTCTGTAAAAATTTGATTGTTCAGTTTTTGATGATGACAGTGTGTAACATCCCACATCGACCAGGATGAGAATGAAAGTTAGCTAGATAAGCTAACCTGTCGGGTCTCATGTCACCTAAGTACCATGGTTTTTAAGATAAAGGTCCTAGGTTGTGGTGACCTAGAGGACTTGGGTGGCATGTGTTTCGGACAGGCTAGGCTTGTAGCGGTCCGGATCGGCTGATCCGGTCGGGTCGTTACAGATGGTATCAGAGCCAACTCTCTACAGTAGATGACTTCGGTGGCGACGGAGGCTAAGTTACTGGCTATGCTTGCTGCAAGGAGAGTAGGCGGTCAAAGGGAGTTTTTTTCAGCAGAAACTAGGCCGCTGCAAGTGAGAACTTATCATTAATGTGGGTTTTTATTGTATATATGGATGGATAGGAGATCAGTTTATTCATTTGAATATGATATGCGTGCAGGATAAGAAGGATGATAAGGAAGCGACAGTGGCATATGAAAAGGTGACTGAGGCAGCAAAAGCATTGCAAGATGCTGCTAAAGAGAAAAGGAAAACTAGTGAATCAGTTAGAGAAGCTGTTGCAACCACTGCCTCCACGGTCTGATATTTACCAACCTCAATGTCTCATTTTTGTTTCGCAGTCTTATTAGCTTTGAGTTCGTTCACATTAATTAGCAATGGATTGGTTTCTCGAAGAAATAATCTTTATCACGTCTCTTGTATGTGTTTACAATCTCTGAGGTGCTTATCCTGTAGGTAGCATTGATTCTTAATCCATATTGATATCATCCGATATAGTATCAAATCTTTGCATCTTAATTTTTCTGACTAAGAAAGTGCATAATTTTTGTGTGCATATCACCTGAATTTACTTTTGCTAAACTCAAGTTTTAACATTTGTACTGAAACCTGCAAATGGGTTTGGCTGATATGAGTTTATGGATTCCATTAGCTGACAAAAATGTCTAAAGAAGTGAGTGAAAAAGTATGCAAAACAGCTGATCATGTCTCCGGTAAAGCTAAGGACACAATTTGGGAGACTGCCAAGGCCACAGCCAGCTCGGTCACCGACAAAATCACCAAGGATTAGTATGTATGTTAGTCTTCCTGTAGCCACACGATTAGTTCTCAACACTGTTGTATTGATAGTTTGAGCTTGAATTCACATTGTTTTGGCTCAATGTATGGGTCAACTGTTAGGACTCTTTCAGTGGCCCTTGTCATTAGGACAGACTTGGTGCATGAAAGAAAGAGGACTTTCAGATTGGTCTTGGTCATAGAGCGCATTCAGGCAGATTTGAGAAATTGTCGTCTAGCGGGTATTTCGGGGCATTGTGGCTGGGCAATGACCTTGGAACTCAGTGGGACAGCTCATGACAGCTCAAAGGGTCTTAGAGGAGCAGCATTGGTGATCCAAGGCAGCTCAGTAGCTCACTTGGCAGCTGGTGCAAAGTTGTGGGCAGATTGGGTGCATTTTGGAGGACTAGACTTTGGAGAATCTGTTCGGGGGAGCTTGGATGGACTTGGGGCAGCTGGACCAGCTGGATGGGAAGCTCAAGAAGCTCAGCTAATCACTTGGGTCAGTTGGAGGAGCTGGAGTAGTGGGCTCAGCTCACTAGCTAAAGTGGCAGCTAGTGTTCTAGCTAGAAGGCAGCTAGTTGGGCAGCTCGGTAGTTTGAGCTTGGTGGCTGATATTATCATGAGACCAAATGGAGGACGACCTTGGGTTATCAAGACTCATATGTATGTGACATATGAGAGTATGGTCGTGATCTTGGGCAGCCTTATAAGGCATGATCAGCATGTGGATAAGGAAGTTACTCTTGAGGAGTTTCCTTATCCACTTGGAGGGAGTAGTTAGGGTTTTTCATTTGATTTTCAAATGTAACGTCTCCTACCTGTTGGAGACTGGAAACAACCTTAAATATGTTGTAAACCCAGGTTTTTATTATCAAGGAATGAATAAAGAAAGTTTGTAGAATTGTAGTGTATGGTAGGAGTAGAAGTAGATTAACTCGGGGGCCTTATTCCATCCCGATACAAGGGTGGAATCCAGGCATTGTTGCCTATTGTATCATCTGGTTTTTAGTAGTTTAGAGGGTTAGTAGCAGGTTAGGAAGAAGGTTCCTAACATTTGGTATGCAGAGCAGTTCGATCCTAGGTATTACGTTATGCAATTCCGCTGCAAAGAAGGAGAACAAGGTTGCTGTCCATGGAGGAGGCAATCTGAATTTTCCAGATAAGAAGATGACCATCAAAAGTTCCAAACCTGATTTTATTGAGAAGATTCACTTTACATGTCAAGGGATATCAGATGTGATTGCTGAGTGCAAAGCCTTGGTGAGAGAGGTTGCAAAATCACGAGGAATTGATCTTGGGGAGGAAGAAGTTGCTGCTGTACAATCTGCAGAAAAATCAGCAACACTTCCTGTTGTTGGAAAGCCATCAAAAGGATGCTTTCAGTGTTGAAAAGGAGTCTCTTGATGTCCCAGAAGTATCAGCAACATCCAGTGCATCATCAGATTTGAAGGATGAGGAGTTACCGGCAGTTACACCGAAGAAGAACAATCTGATTGTTCTGAATTCTGGTGAGAAGGTTTTGGGTGATTCCAACACCTTGCTGGTGTCAAAAGGAGACCTTGAAGATGCCACAAACATGGAGGAGAAGCCTGAAGCAGTTCCTGCAAACAACCAGACGAAATTCAGTAAGGAAACGGTTAGGTATACAATTGTTTTTGAATCTGGATTTTGGAAAAGTTGTGTGTTGGATGATTGTGTTTCAGGGGGTTGTTCTCGAATCAAAAGAGGACACTCTAGTGTGTTGGAACAGGTTGTTAGAGGCCATTCATTAGAGGAACAGATGGGTACGTTGCAAACAGCGTGTATGCAGAACGGTTCGGGAAAGGCAGCGCATTACCAAAGTGCTGGAAACTCTTTTGTGCAGATTTTGCAATCTGTACAAGATGAAGTGTGTTCAGCGCTGATGTTGTGAAGGGATTAAGGTGCACTGATGAGGACTCAAGGTGCATTTCAGAGCGTGATAAAGGAAGGACAATTGGCATGATGGACACCTTGTGGCCGTGCGGAAAGGAAGCACAAGGAGCTGTTTGTCTTTCATGCCGCGATGAGTGACATGCACGCCGAATCTGAGAGGATTGAGATGGTTATACCAAATTTATATCAGTGGGAAAAGAAGCACCAAAGGGCTTTCTCAGAGGCTGCTGCAACTTTGGTTGCTAAGGACAAAGGGTATGACCTTGTTTTCGGTTTATACATTATGCTTAATGTGTATGTTATGTGCATGTTTCCGCTTAGAGGATTCTATCACCCTGACTATGGTGGATGGAATGAAGATGTTACTATGCCGTTTGACCCTGGTGGAGGTCAGATTGTTGATGTTCAGAATAGAGGAGTACCAAAGACCGAGCAAAAAGAGGGATTTATGCGAGGAACGATGTCCGACCTTGAGGACAAGGTCGATTTTCAGGAGGGGAGTAATGTTAGGACTCTTTCAGTGGCCCTTGTCATTAGGACAGACTTGGTGCATGAAAGAAAGAGGACTTTCAGATTGGTCTTGGTCATAGAGCGCATTCAGGCAGATTTGAGAAATTGTCGTCTAGCGGGCATTTCGGGGCATTGTGGCTGGGCAATGACCTTGGAACTCAGTGGGACAGCTCATGACAGCTCAAAGGGTCTTAGAGGAGCAGCATTGGTGATCCAAGGCAGCTCAGTAGCTCACTTGGCAGCTGGTGCAAAGTTGTGGGCAGATTGGGTGCATTTTGGAGGACTAGACTTTGGAGAATCTGTTCGGGGGAGCTTGGATGGACTTGGGGCAGCTGGACCAGCTGGATGGGAAGCTCAAGAAGCTCAGCTAATCACTTGGGTCAGTTGGAGGAGCTGGAGTAGTGGGCTCAGCTCACTAGCTAAAGTGGCAGCTAGTGTTCTAGCTAGAAGGCAGCTAGTTGGGCAGCTCGGTAGTTTGAGCTTGGTGGCTGATATTATCATGAGACCAAATGGAGGACGACCTTGGGTTATCAAGACTCATATGTATGTGACATATGAGAGTATGGTCGTGATCTTGGGCAGCCTTATAAGGCATGATCAGCATGTGGATAAGGAAGTTACTCTTGAGGAGTTTCCTTATCCACTTGGAGGGAGTAGTTAGGGTTTTTCATTTGATTTTCAAATGTAACGTCTCCTACCTGTTGGAGACTGGAAACAACCTTAAATATGTTGTAAACCCAGGTTTTTATTATCAAGGAATGAATAAAGAAAGTTTGTAGAATTGTAGTGTATGGTAGGAGTAGAAGTAGATTAACTCGGGGGCCTTATTCCATCCCGATACAAGGGTGGAATCCAGGCATTGTTGCCTATTGTATCATCTGGTTTTTAGTAGTTTAGAGGGTTAGTAGCAGGTTAGGAAGAAGGTTCCTAACATCAACACAGTCAAGCTGGTTGAGTTTATACTTTATATGATAATTAAATAGATAAATGTAACAATACGGCACTAGGCTGAGGCCGCGCATTTGCCGCCAACACGGCAAGAAAGCGCGCCAGCACCTGAAGTCATGGACCCAACTAACTTAGCTGATTTAGCAGCCATGCTTGAAGCTCTAGAGTATACTGCCGGAGATTGAGTTCCGACTTGTTTAAAGTATGCGCCATTTAGAAACAAGTCACCTTGTGATCTCCAGTTACCAGCCTGCCCTTTGTTGTTAATTATTTTAGTCACTTGTTTGGAACCGGAAGCAAGAAATCTGTTCCCTTGGCTGTAAATTGTTGGATTTGCGCTTCCTCCTATCGCGTACGCTCCCCAATGAGTGTAGTCATTGTTCAATACGTGAACGAATCCGTGCCTGACTCTGCATTATTATTTTCGGGTCAGAAAAAAAAACTTATAGCGATCAATTATTCAATCTCTGGATATCGAGTTAGTACCTTGGCATCCTTTGGATTAGACCTTCTCCGAAATGATTGTAAGCCACAGTCACTTGCATCTTTTTGTCTTGAGTGAATGAATCACTGTGGCCTAAAAGCATCACCTGTTCGATCAAATTCAAGAAAAAACATTCATTAATCAGAGCCAAACAGAACACAACAATGTATGTACACATGATGAGAATAAATATGATACCTTATCATGGTTTGTCATGTAATTGTTGGAGATGGTAACGGCAGTTGAGCCGTGCACAACATCAATGAGTCCATCATCACATCTGGAGAGTGAGTTATGATCAATCCATATATGGCTAGATGCCTGAATGTGGACACCATCACCATCAGCTCTTCCCCTACGTTCGACATGATTCGCGGAGTCTCTAATCTTGGCATTGCCAGTAACCTTACAGTGATGGATATTCAAACCATGGATAATAACATTAGTAACATCGTAAATAGTAATACAACCGCCATTAGCAATGTGGACTTCGACACCACGACCATCAATAGTCTTAAAACTGTTAACTATAAGTTCTTGTTTTAGTTTAAGGTTCATGTCATTTTTGAATATGATCCAAAGTGGTTCCTTTTGAACAACACCGTATCGGAGAGTTCCCGGACGAGGGTTTACAGGGTCATCGCTTGGATCGGTGACTATGTAGATTTTTCCATATCTGCCACCTAGAGCTTTACGGCCGAATCCAATGGCACAATCAGCTAGCTTTTGGCGGTTTTTGTGCCAGTTTGGATCACATCTCCAGCAATCATCGATTGGGTTGCCAGTCCTACACGACGACATCGATCCAGCTTTCATAGTTGCAGTCCTGTTCTTAATGCTCCTGTTAAAATCGAACAAGGGAATCAATCAGCTGACCACATTCACATTGAAGTAATATCCTATGTGCTAAAAAAAGTCCGCAAGTTCGACTGAAACTTACGAATCGACCATGGAAACTACATCATCTGAGTCGTCATCTGAATCATCATCATCTGAGTCATCTTTGCTGTTGATATCGACCTCATCCCAGCTGAAAACAACAGCATCATATGACAATGTATCAGTAACAACTTCTATATGACCGAACTACCCCTGTGCCAGTCCATCCATTCTACTGATGGAGGACAACTACTTAAGGGTAGTATCGGAAAAAATTTGAACATGGAATCTAGGCGGGTAATAATTCATATAAAGAAACAAACAATCTAACAGTTGAGATTCTAACCTCTGATCAAATGTTGTGTTGGTCCTGCTGTCCCAAGCTTTCACTTCAGTAACGACAGCGGCTAAAAGCAGGACGAGGAGGGCGAAAAGAGCGTAAATACTTGCGTTCCTCGACATGGCTGTGAAGCTAAGAAATGCAGTGAGGAATTTGTATGATGCTATGAACACAATGCAAGGAAGTTATATATAGTGGTAAGCAAAAGAATGGAGTCTTCCTGTAGGATAAGTTTTCTATTCTTTTTGCCATTTAAGATGCTATCGAAAAAGAAAAAAAGATGTTCATTTTTTTATGAATTAAATTCCAGAGTCAACATTGGTAAAAATACAGAAAAATCATGAATCGGATTGCATGGGTTAAGTTCTAGAGAGATAATAATTTTATGTAAGACCGGAAGACGCCTTCTTAATCGTAGATTTTATCAAATCAACTGTTGGGATTATAGTTAATTTGTAATTAAGATTGGGTTGTTATTTTGCAAAAAATACGTACGGACAGTTGGTGATTGACGGTTATTAATATCAATCGTTGGATTAATAAAAATCAACGGATGAGATCAAGTCCTTCTGTCCTACTAAAATATATGTGTCTTCTTAGAACCTTTTCTCGAATTGCATAATGTAATTTAGAATTGTGTGGTTTTTAATATAATTCACGTGGAAAAATTGGAATAAATATGAAAATAGTGGAAAAATTTAGTCACGGGAAACTGAAAACGAAATGCAGTGTAGAATAAATTGCAAAGGAGTTATAAGAATTAATTAAACCATGTGGAAATTGAACATAATGTGCAATTTATTGGAAATTGAATATAAATATGTAATTTAGTAGAAATTTGTACTCCCTCCGTCCATATTTGTTTGTCCAAAAGTACAAAATGCACGGTAATTAAGATAGAAAGAGAGTGTAAAATGTGTGGTGAAGAATAAATGATTTCTAAATATATGAGTAGAAAATTAAAATATGTGATTGATATTCAAGTAAAGTGGATAAACTTAAAGGGACACTCAAAATAAAAAGTGGACAAACATTTAGGGACAGAAGGAGTATTAGGGAAACAATAATTGACATCTTCATAATATTAATGGATGTTTTGAATTGTTTAAAAATAATAATGAAAAATCATAATTCGAATTTATGCTCATATTATTTTAATAAATGTGACTTGTAGACATTATATTCTAAAATATAATTTTAACTATTTATTCTGAAATTTATTCTGTCTTACTAATAACTATTTCCAAAGTCAACTTATTTCCTTATTGAACGTGGTTAATATAATCATATTTAAAAGATGAGATGAGTGCTTGAAAAATATATAGAGAAATTAACGTGATTTTTTACAAGATTTGATTAATTGAAGAATATTCAAACTCAGTTTACGCTAAAAATCAGGAGTTATTCTTTTTTGAATTGCTTTTAAATGTCCTCAAATCATGATTTTTATCCGATGGTTGTTAAGTGATGAATATATGTTACTCAAATTAATTATATGTTAGAATTATAATATGCCACTAATCCGATTAACAGATTAACTTTCTTTTTCAGTGTATTTTGATTAATGAAAAATTAAATCCAACGTTTTATCACAAATAACTATTCATATTCATAGAGTTGATGCAATATATATATCTTATTCATATTGACATGAATTATTTTACATGTGTTAAATATTTTGATTCCAATTTCAATGATTCCCATTTAAATTATAATATTTTGATTGCCATAATCATGATATGTAATGTTTCATATAAATAACAACACTGGTTATAGACGGACTCTTATACTCAACCAGAATAATTTTTCTTCCTCTTAATTGTCATACTCTATGAACATCATTGCGGAACTAAAGCCCTTCAAATCCATGTGGAGAATCAAAGCTAAAATTATTCGCCTCTAGAAGCAGTACTCTACATCCAGTCGTTTTCAAGGAAGTTTTTCAGAATTTATAGTATAAATATGGAGATGTTTTTCCCAACCCAACCCGAGTTCAAAACTACCGAAGACCCCAATTATATTTTCAATTAATTATATAATAATACATTTCGTTAAATCCATCACCCCGCACACAGCGCGGGTCAATACCTAGTTATATTCTAAAATATAATTTTCCAAGTAAAAGATTTCACATTAACGCATATCCTTGACAAATGGTTCAATCCCTACTAGCTCACCAAGAAGAGCAAAGGACCTGAATTAACAGAAAACCACAAATATGTAGTACTAATAGACACTGGAATCAGAAACACAAACAGTAGAGGACAATGAATCAGGTATGAACAACTCTTCTGCACCTAGCTCCTCTGAGTACACTTTAAACTTTGCTCTCAGTTGAACTTGGCCGAGGTTGAGCATGTCTCCCCATCCTCATTGAAACCCAAAACAAACTATGATGACCAAGCTGGTGTTGTTTGTGTGTGTAATATATCCACTTGCCGTGGTAGACTTTAAGGAGATTGATGAAAAAAACCAAATAACCCCTAATGCCTTAAGGCAGACCAATACTTATACTGCTGAAGAGAAAGTAAAAGAAAGCAACCCTTGAAAAGAATAGAGCAATTGGAAGTACCGCCTGCCGCTAAGCTAAGATGTGAATGATTGTCGATACTAGGCACATTGCCTACCTCTGCGGCAGGGAAGAGACCCAGCACCTGAAGTCATTGAGCCAACCATAGTTGCTGACTTGGCCCCCAAACTTGAAGCTCTAGCATAGCTAGATGAAGCACCAGATCCTGATGGAGTAAAGTATGCACCATTTAGCAACAGGTCTCCCTCTGACCTCCAGTTCCAACCCTTCCACTGGCCCTCTGGTGTCTCCACTCTCTTTGTCACCTGCACGATAATGAAACCATTAGAATAAGATCAGACGACTTCTTTCCTTCATATGAAATATGACGAGAATGTATGGGTTTTATAAATTTTCACCTCCTTGGCAAATCGGTTGGTTGGTGCAAGATATCTGTTCCCTTGGCTATTTATTGTTGGATTAGCGCTTCCTCCTATGGCATACATTTCCCAGTGAGTATAGTCATTGTTAACCACGTGAAAGTATCCATGCCTGCATCTGTATTATTATATGTATAGTAATTAGTATTCAGGTCAGGACCATTTCAGCTTAAATATAGAACTTGAGGTAACTAGTTACCTGGGCATCCTCTGGATGAGACCCTCCCCAAAATGATTGTATGCTATTGTAACTTGCATCTGTTTGTCTTTGGTGTATGAATCACTGTGGCCTAAAGCATCACCTGTTTGATTGAATCACAATGGAAAATGTTGACATCTCGGAGCCTAAAACGACTTTAATTGATATGCGTATAATGTGAGATAGACTAGGGTACCTCATTGTGGTGAGTCATATGGTTGTTGGAGATAGTAATAGCAGTTGAGCCCATCACGGCATCAACAAGGCCATCAGCACAATTAGAGAGTGAGTTATGATCAATCCACACATGACTAGATCCAAAGATGGAAATTGCATCACCATCCGCCCTTGTCCTCCATCCGTAATGTGTAGGAGTGCTTCTCACCATTGCATTGCCAGTAACCTTACAGTCATGTATATGCAGACCATGAATAATGACATTAGTCACATACTGGATCGTAATACAAGCTCCATTAGCTATGTGGACATTCACTCCACGCCCATCAATAGTCTTGAAACTATTCATTATAAGCTCTTGTTTCAAAGTGATCACCATATCCCTTTTAAACACAATCCAAAGTGGCTTGTCTTGAATAACAGCATGTCGAAGAGTTCCAGGGCGGGGATTCACAGGGTCATCGTCATTAGGATCAGTAACAACGTAAAAACGACCATCTCTCCCACCAATCGCATTACGGCCAAACCCAATACCACAATCAGCTAAACGTTTGCGGTTTTTATGCCAGTTAGGATCACACCTCCAGCAATCATCAATAGGGTTGCCAGTTCCACATGACAGATAACCCAAGTTCCTTCTTAAGGTACTGTTCTGAATGCTCCTGTTGATCACATTTGCATAACATTAAAACAGATCCACAAACCTTAAAGATTAAAGGGTAAAAATAAAAACAGAACATGAAACAGAGCTTGTACAAAACTAGAAAGCATCACATGTTCTGCCATTAAAGCTCACCAAATCTGATACCATCACCTAAGAACTTTATACACAATCAAACACCTGCTACTCCTATTTCAGACTCTAATGGTCAACACCTCAAAATTCAAATCACCCAGATCTACAGAAAGCTCATTAAACCCTTTAGTCCAATCTCAACAACTAATGCTCAAAATCAATACCCATTTCCACAACTTTCAATTTCAGGAGAATGTATTCCATGAAGACTTACTGTTCAACCATGGAAGCAATTTCATCTGGGTTATCAACCGCATGTGCACTGGTGACATCTACCTCTTCCAAGCTGAAAAACAACAACAACATCATCATTACACATTGTTACAATTACCAGACATGATTCATTAATGTGTCGAAACACAGAGAGGTAAAAACGTGAGGGCACGAAGTACGCTGCTGCTGCCGACTGCAGCGGCAGCAGTTGCTGTGTTACACTGCTCTATGCAAAAGCTCAAACCGTCAAAAGCGGTTCCCTAGAAAGAGAGTCTACAATTTTTTATATGACCGAACTACCCCCCACTTTTGCACAAAGCAACACATTATATCGTAATATACAAACTGATCGAGGGTAGATAAGGAAATATAAAGTTCCAACGGCTCAGAGCGTTAGTATGGAATGAAGGTCAGACGGTTGAGATTCGATACAAACTAACACCAACGGCTCAGATCTACTTAAACTGAATGAATGACAGTAAAATACAGATATTCCCGTAAACGACGGAAAGAGAAGATTCTCACCTCATCGCCATTGTTGCGTTCTTCAAGCTCTGCTCCACCTTCTCCTCAACATCACCTCCGCCGCTCCTACAAACACCAATCAGTCAGTCACATCAACACCTTGAAAGGCACATTCACATTCTCCGTAAATGCTACAAAAGAAACAAGAAATGTTACCTGGATTTCGGACTTTGGACAATCTTGACACTCAAAGCGCCGATGAAAAGCAGAACGAGCAGCGCTAGGGTTCCGCAGATCCACGCCTTCTTGGCCACCGCCATTGCGTCGAAGAGAGAGACAGAAAGAGAGCAGAGTAACCGGAAGAAGAAACAGAGTACAGAGAGAAAGAGTTGCTCTGCAGCTGCATTTACAACGGCCGTTATATAGACTCTAACCGAACACTACCCAACAAAACCCACGCCTTCTTTAACGGATAAAGTTCGTTATACTAACGCCGTTACTTCGCTCACCGACGATCGTTAACCAACTCCGTTAATCCATCTGCTTGCATATTTAGATGATGACACGTGTCCGGGTGTTAAGGTTTGTTTTTGTAATTGAACCGCCAATTACGGCGTTTCTTCTGTAGTAAATTGTTTTCATAATTATAAATTAGATTTGTGATTTTTGTTTGTATTAGAATTATTAAATAAAGAAATTATTTATTTTTGGAGTTTGGGTTATTTACAAGTAATCAAATCATAATTAACTTTCGGAGGTTGGTCAGATTTTGAGTATTGTGGGATTTGAATATTATGAGAATTATGAGTGGACAAAATCCATGAGGTTAGATGTGTTAGAAAGTTTAAGATCTTGTCTTAGGAAATTTACTTTGTTTTTTAGTGTATGTCTCTTAATTAAATTGACTCTTCTCAATGACACTTTCGCATTTGAATCAATGTTTTGGCGGCAACCGGCAATGTCTCTCAAGTCGAATTGGATCGAATAGTGTTTAAACTAAAGCAGTGCAGCTGACAAAAGGTTCATTTACTAAAAATTTACATAGAATGTTGACCGGGTTTGCTACAGTAATCATGGTTATTAAATGTTAGAAAATGACCAAAATGCCCCTTGCATAATGGAAATAGTAATGTTCAAGGGAGATCAGATCATTTGCGACCCAGCAGATATCCTATACTTACGTATTATATTTTTATTTTATCAGGTGCATGAGGATATATACATCATTTCGATATTCAGTACTTACCGAACATACATTCATTCGATCATGCAAGTGTTGGTGGTTGCTGTAATGCAAAGACAAGTCATGAAACAGAGGTCATTCCATGTGATGATTGTACCGAACCATGCTTGGGTAATTATAGTATTTTTGGGCTCGATGCTAAACCCTTGAAATAAGCAACTCACCGCTCATTAAGGGTCGTGTGACATACTGCATTTAACTGCTTTCATTGGATCCACATTCCTTTGTTTTTAATTTTATCATATGCATTTTCATTCCACCTTCAATGTGTCACTTTCACTGCCTTAAATTGACCACCTTTTCCTCTTCAATTCAACTCCATTTTATCCATTTTTTTAATTATTTAAAATGAAAAATAAATAGGTAAATGAAGCTTTATTTTCGACTTTTAATTGGTGGAATTTTTCAGGTATTGATGGAGTGATTGGTGGAGAATATTTGACACATAAGACATTGACAATTACTCTGGTCAATATGATCATATGAGTTGTAAACTTAATCTGAGAATGAGACCTGAAATTGGCTACAAAATGTGACAGGCCAACAGCCACGTGCAGGTCCGGACAGGTTGGTACAAATCTTGGTGCAACCATCCTAACGGTCCTTAAATTCCTCCACCCTCTACATATGAATGGAGTTCAATTCTATCATTAATTGTAAACTTTTTTTTGTATTTGATCCAAAAATCACCTTAAATGTCATGATTCACACTCTAGTATATACTTATCAAGTCTCATTCAACTAGTCGATGTTGGCCAACTGACTTATGTTATTATTCAACGAATCTCGTTTCCGTATTGACTTCAAACATGATATCAAAACAAGAAACAAGAAAATAATAATCAAACAGTCAAATTAGTCCTACAATTTTTTATTTTTTTTTTCGATATCAAAAATTAGTCCTACAATTAAGAATGTTCTTACGCGTAATTGTGTTGACATTATGTACTAGATGTCTAGATTGTAACAACTAACAGGACAGGAAACAAAAGTTTTACTTTAATGAATTGGTTTCACCAATAAAGGTTTAATACATGATTAAATAATACAGTTCTGGTTAAACAAATTAGATGAAGATTATCATTTCACTACCAAACAACACTGTTGACATTTAACACTACATTGGCTTTTAGCAGCTGTAAAGCTTAATTAGATATTCATCTACCAAACTTAGAATTCAACTTTAATAATAAACTTCAATTATTAACAACTATTCATTTCAGTGTTTCGGCCCAAGTTCGTTTGTCTTTTGGCCCACAACAGATGGGCTTGTAGCTCGATGTGGTCTCACTCAGGCCCATTTAAATTATACATCCACTGGTCCACTCCAATAAGGCTTTGTTTAAATCATTCAATCCAATATGATTAGTGATAATGCTCCCAGCCCCCCACTAAAAAATAAACATAATCCATATTTAAAATAAAATCATATATATATTAAAAGGGATGTATGATTGGACACCTGTCGTCGTGTGAGCAATTTGACATATGTGTCATTTTTTTTTAGAATTTTGAATTTTTTTTCCCTTTTTTCTGATTGGCTGTCTTTTTTGAATAATAATATTTTTAAAACATGGAGGATTGAACTGTAAAAACTTTCGAGTCTATAATATTCTGTATTCGACACATGCTGCCAAAATATTTACATGAAATATTTGACTATAATCGTTTATATAGTTGACAATAGTATTAAATATTTGATGATGCTACCCAAAATATTTACACGAAATTATTTTACATGAATAATAATATTTACATCAAAATTACCGAAGACCCCAATTGTATTTTCAATTAATTATATAGAAATACATTTCGTTAAATCTATCACTCCGCGCACAGCGCAGGTGAATACCTAGTTATGTTAGTACAAAACAAATAACTTTGAATAAATTTGGTTCTCAGAATCTAATTACTCGCCATTCCATAATTCATATTTTGCCTTTCACAGTTAATATGATATACTTCCATCTCACAAATATTTATTTATACTATCAGAACGACAAGAGTACTAATTAAAGATTGATTTGTAGACTCGAAGTTTGGTGCATGAATTGCCTGATACCAAACTGAAGTTTGCATTCACAATTTCTCGTTAAAAAACTAGAGATGCCGAATCTAAACAGCCCCTAAGACACGTTATGGTCGGTAGTGAATAGGGTTGGTGTAGTTACCAAACATTTTCCATAAGGAAAACTCCTAGTCAATTTCCCAACTTTATTCAACTAAAAATTAATAATAAAATAATTAATTATAAATACAACGAAATCACATTCCAAAACTTCAGAAGACGAAGTGGGGTTGGCCTAGTGGTTAGGCACCCACTACCTGTGCCAATAGGTCTCGGGTTCGAGTCATGGGGTAGGAGTGAATTCCGAAAATCCCTTTTAAAAAAAAAAAAAAAAAAAAAAAGCCCACCAAGGGCTAGCCTAGTGGCAGTGGAGGTTGTATTATAAGCCACACGTCATGGGTTCGATTCCTGGTGGGTGCTAAAGCAGTGGGCTTTAGCGGGGTGGGTTTTTAAAAAAAAAAAAAAAAAAAAAAAAAAAAAAAAAAAACTTCAGAAATTTTCCGCTCTTCGTCAACAAATCAAACACTCGTCTACAGCTTCGATCCCTAACCAAAACCCTGCTGACGTCATCGATGGATAAAGCAGTCAACCGCCAGAAAATCCTCCTCCAGCACCTCGCACCTTCCTCCTCCGTCGAAGCTTCACCACTCGCTGTAAGTTAGAAGATTTTGATTTAGCGGAACTGATTTTCGAAAATCGGATTTCGTATCGATTTGATTTTTAATTGGAAATGTTTTTGTATGGAAAATGTTTAGGCGTCGGTGTGTGCGGCTGGAGATAGTGCGGCTTATCAGAGGAACGGTAGCTTTGGGGATGATGTGGTTATTGTTGCGTACGTTTTTTCTACACGTTGTTCAGTTTGTGTAACATTTGGTTTTCGGTATTTGGTAGTTGAATTGTTTGATTTTATGTTTTGATTGACAGTGCGTATCGGACTCCGCTTTGTAAGGCGAAGCGCGGCGGATTTAAGGATACACATGCAGATGATTTGCTAGCTGCAGTACTTAGGGTAATGTTTTATTAAGTGGTTGAGTTTATTTTGATATGACTAACTTTTAGTGTGTGAAAGAGAAGTTGCAGTATGTTGATTTATTAGATTGTGGATATGTGTGATTAGGGAGTGATTGAGAAGACAAATGTTAATCCGAAGGAAGTTGGGGATATTGTTGTTGGTACTGTTCTAGCTAATGGATCTTTGAGGGCGAGGGATTGCAGGATGGCTGCTTTTTACGCTGGTTTTCCAGGTACTTTTTTGATATCTTTTGAGTTTTCTGAATTGACTTGCTTGTATTTATTTGTTGTAAGATAAGATGTTGACGATTTATTGCGTGGTTTGTATTTATAGTTACTGTTCCGTTGAGAACAGTGAATAGGCAATGTTCATCTGGACTACAAGCTGTGGCGGATGTGGCTGCGTCTATCAGAGCTGGTTATTATGACATAGGTCTGTAAGCACACCTTGAAGAGCTTGTATTTCAGACTTTCTTTTGTTTATGGCTTTAAGATTGATTGTTTGGTAATACATCAGGTATTGGAGCTGGTTTGGAATCCATGTCGACGGATCCCATAGTCTGGGATGACAATAAGAATCCAAAGGTAAGTTTTTGCTACTGCTTAGTTTATAAATTGACAAATACCCATTCAACTTTATATTTACATGGAATTTGTGACCATATTACAATGATAAATAATGTCCACCTTTTTCTGAATTCTCATACCTTTATTATTTCAGTCGAAGGCCATCCAGCAGGCAAATGATTGTCTAATCCCGATGGGCATTACTTCTGAAAATGTAGCCCAACGTTTTGGTGTAACTAGACAGGAACAGGATCAGGCTGCTGTAAGTATTTTTCAATCTATCAAAGTTCACTGTAACTTAGGCTGAAAATTTTATCAAAAAATTTCCTTTTCTTCAGGTTGATTCTCATAGGAAAGCTGCTGGAGCTGCAGCTTCCGGCAAGTTCAGAGATGAGATAATCCCAGTGGCTACAAAGGTATACATTAATCAATATGGAAATTATGATATGCATTGACTTGAACTAATTTATTCAGTCTTTGGTTGTTTTAACTTATTTGAAAAGATTATTGATCCAAAAACTGGGGAAGAGAAACCTGTCATTGTATCAGCGGATGATGGAATCCGGCCTAATGCTTCTTTAGCTGATCTGGCTAAACTAAAGGCTTCATTTAAGAATGGTGGAACCACTACTGCAGGTACATTATCTGCAACATTTTCAGTGTTTCATATTCTTCTCATGACTCGGAAGTGCCTTATCTTCGGTGAAATTTTCTGCAGGTAATTCAAGTCAGTTAACTGATGGGGCTGGCGCTGTGTTACTTATGAAAAGGAGTACTGCTCTACGTAAAAGACTTCCCATTCTTGGTGTATACAGGTATTTGTCACCTGTGTGTAAATGTGTTCCTGTCCCACCATTTGCTAATGTAGTCACGATTGAACAGGACTTTTGCTGCTGTGGGTGTTGATCCAGCCGTCATGGGTGTCGGTCCAGCTGTTGCGATTCCAGCTGCAGTCAATGCTGCCGGCCTCCAGCTTAATGACATTGGTTTATTTGAGATAAATGAGGTACTAGAGATCAAAACACCATCTTCCCATTGCCCTTCATTCTGTTTCGCCATTAGCGATACACTTATACTTAGAAACTGATTCAATTTCGTTGAATACTTATTTCCTCCGTTAAGGCATTTGCTTCACAATATGTCTACTGCATGAAAGCGTTGCAATTAGATCCTTCAAAGGTGAACGTAAATGGAGGTGCCATGGCTCTTGGCCATCCTTTGGGCGCTACTGGTAATTCCTTATCAAAAACTAGGAAGAGAAACAATCGAATCATTGTTCGTTCAGTTTCTACAATGAGACATTAAGCCCCAAATTATTTGTTCAGGTGCCCGATGTGTGGCAACTTTGCTGCATGAGATGAAGCGGCGGGGAAAAGATTGTCGCTTTGGAATTGTTTCAATGTGCATAGGTAAGTGCAGTATGCAAATCACAATCAATATGTCTGCTTCTTTATACTCAGATTTTTTTTCTCCAGTCTGAACATATCATTTTGTCATCTGCCTAATTTCAGGATCTGGAATGGGAGCAGCTGCAGTTTTTGAAAGGGGTGACGATGCTGATGAGTTAAGCAATGCAAGGCTGGCGTGAAACAACAAAACCCTTCTTTCCAGCCATGCTCGGTCAAGTACCTACCTACAGAGTACAGAAGCAGTTGCAGTTCCCAAATGTGGGATCTGTTCCATAATATTATTCAATACATTGATGATTGATTACAGCCTAATAAGGTTGCTGTTATTTTACTGACAGCAATTTCTTAAATGATAGTACTCTTCAAATTAAGAACTTATATATACTTAAAGTTATGTGAACTTCATGCAGCGTTCCAAATTTAAATACATGATCTTCCAAATGCGTTGGAAAATTCTCTTCATTCAAGTTAGGGATGTCCATCGGGCCCGAAAGCCCTAAAGCCCTAAAAAAGCCCTAAGGCCCGGCCCGGTCCAAGCCCGGCCCGGCCCGCACCCAAGGCCAAAAAAAGCCCGAGCCCGAAAGCTCCGGGCCGGGCTAGGGCTTGAATTCCGAAGCCCGAAAAGCCCGAAAAGCCCGGCCCGGTCCAAGGCCCGAAAAAGCCCGATCAAAAATAATAATTTTTAAATAAATATATTATTTTCAAATTTAAAGTATATGATATTTATATCATTTATATAACATCACAACAACTTACAACAATATACAAACATTTTATATCTATTCTAAACGCATATAAAATTGTTTAAGTTATTCTAAACAATATACAAACATTTTATATCTATTCAAAATATAGACTATTCGTTGAACACATTATTTAAAAATATGTTATAAAAATATTTATAACTAAATTGCTTTAAAATACGTATTTCAAATTAATTAAAATTTAAAAACGAATTAAAATTGAAATTAGGTTCGGTCAAATCCGGTCAAACCCGGTCAAAGCCCGGTCAAACCCTAAAGTCAAAGGGCCTAGAAAAGCCCGTGGGCCTTACGAATTTAATGAGGCCCGGCCCGAAAATTTTAAAAAGGCCCGAATATTTAGGGTCGGGCCGGGCTCGGGCCTTACGATTTAGGGCTAGGGCCGGCCCGGCCCGGCCCATTGGACATCCCTAATTCAAGTCCTACATAACTAGTGACATAGGTAGCCATTGGAACGGAGCTCCTGAAGCATAAAAGCCCAATTTAGCGGTCACGTCACACCTTCCCAAAACCTACATCTACATACCCTACAAGAAGTCAAACCCTAGATTGACCATAACTTTGGTCTCCTCAAGTTACAACTTAATAAAACCCTAATCACATAGCTCGGCTACTTTAATTATATACTTACCACTATTAACTACTACTTTGTTAAATAATAAATTTTTACCTTATCACTTTTTGTATCAAAATGGCAGCCAATATAATTTTATTAAGATTTTTAAACACAATCTGAAATACTAAAAAAACACTAAATATAACCCCTGGAAATAAGGAGAAAAAAGCAGCTTCTTCCCCATTCTGAACTCACATGGCTTTCCCTCCATTGCAGCTTTTTGTACTCACCTCTATCCACACCTCTGTCATTTATGATAAAACAAATCTCACTATCTCCACCTCTTCATATCCTCATTTTATAAATTAATCACTACTAATCAGCCATTAATCAAGATTTAATCACTCCACAAAACAAATGTAACCCCCTCTTTCCCTATTTTCAGATTCAAATCTCCAAACCCAATTCCCCATTTTCCTTCCAAACCCTGTTCCCTGTTTTTCTATTCATGTAGTTATAAAACAAGTGCAGTGTCTCTGGCCTTTTGCTTTGCTGGCAGGTCATCAAGTCACCTCCTTTTACTTGATTTTAGGGTCAGTTTGGCTTTCAATTTCATAAAAGCTTCTTCCTTTATTTGTATTTGTTTACTCTGAGTTTGCACGTTATTTAGATTTGTCTTGTTTGGTTTGGATTGGATCGCAGTCGGTGGGCTGAGCTGTGTTCTCTTGCCTCCCTACTATTTGGTTTTGTTAATCACTTTGTGTAATGTTTATCTTCTTCAACCGTGTCTAGAAACCCTTGTTTTGTGCATCAGCGAATTCCAAGTCAAACTGTGTAAAAGAAGCAATAACAAGAAGTCTCAGGCTGCAGGAGCTTACGCATCTCAACCCTAAAAGGTCAGATTTTTACTTCATTTCTATCATTTTCATGCTTCCTAAAATTGACCCTTTTGTTAAATATCGTTTCTTGTGTCATTTGGATGGTTTTGGAAGTTGTTGGCTTAAGTAATTTGTTATTGTCTTAGGTCAGACTTAAGAGAAGATTTCAAGTTGTATTGTATAGTTGAGGTGCGAGGAATGGCGGGGTTTAGTAGCAATTCAAAGTATGCGCACAGTCCTGTGCATCAGGCTGTGGTAATGAGAGACTATGTTAAGCTTAGGAAGATATTGTCAGCGTTGCCTAGGCCAATTGATCCATCAGAGATTTGCAATGAGGCGATTTCACAGCTTGAGGAGAAGAAGGCTGATGCAACATCTGCAGTGATTGACCGTAGGGATGTGCCTAATAGAGATACTCCATTGCATTTAGCAGTGAAGATGGGGGATGAAACTGCGGTTGAAATGCTTATGGCTGCGGGAGCTGATTGGAGTTTGCAGAATGAGCAGGGATGGAGTGCGTTACAAGAGGCCATTTGTAATAGGCAGGAAAGTATTGCTATGGTGATTGTTAGGCATTATCAGCCGTTAGCTTGGGCTAAATGGTGTAGGAGGTTACCAAGGTTGATTTCGACGATGAGGAAAATGCGGGATTTTTACATGGAGATTACGTTTCATTTTGAGAGTTCAGTGGTTCCGTTTGTTTCGAAGATTGCGCCATCAGATACTTATAAGATATGGAAGCGAGGAGCGAATTTGAGAGCAGATATGACTTTGGCCGGATTTGATGGATTTAGGATTCAGCGAGCAGATCAAAGTGTGCTTTTTCTTGGTGATGGTTCAGAAGATGGTAAGCTACCATCAGGTTCCCTTTTGATGATTTCTCACAAGGATAAAGAAGTGATGAATGCTTTAGATGGAGCAGGTGTTTCGGCCAGTGAAGCGGAAGTCAAACATGAAGTTACTGCAATGTCTCAAACGAATATATTCAGGCCTGGCATTGATGTGACTGAGGCTGTTCTTTTGCCCCAAATGACATGGAGACGCCAGGAGAAAATGGAAACAGTGGGGTCGTGGAAAGCGAAGGTTTATGATATGCATAATGTGGTTGTAAGCATTAAATCTAGGAAGGTACCCGGGGCAATGACGGATGACGACTTTATGGCTACTTGTAATGAAAATGAAACAGAAAGCGAGGAGCTTGATGGAATTTTAACTGAGGATGAGAAAAAGAGACTTGAAATAGCTCTCAGTCTGGATTCTTCCGAAATAGAAAATGGTCGAAATATAAGTCACCGGCACAGCTGCTACGAGCAAAGTGAAATGCCACTGGAATACACTAACGGGTTTAAAAGTGTAGATGCGAAACACGAGAAAAAAGGATGGTTCAGTGGTAGGAGAAAACAAGACTCCAAGATTGATACTCATAAGAAGTTTGATGCTCCTAGAAGTTCTGTTTGTGTTGCGGAAAAAGTAGGTGACCTCCTCAGGGATTCTCCTTCTGATAACCACAACAAGCCTGGGAGATATTCTGTTGATGGAACAAGAGGCGCAGAGTTCGTAAGAGGAAATGATGAAAAAACGGCTTCCTCTACGACTTCTGATAATGGAAGTCGTCGTAAGGATGGAACCCATGAGAGTGAATACAAGAAAGGATTGAGGCCTATTCTTTGGCTTTCTCCTGATTTCCCTTTAAAAACTGAAGAGCTTCTTCCGCTGCTGGATATTTTAGCCAACAAGGTGAAAGCAATTCGCCGTTTGAGAGAATTACTGACTACAAAACTCCCTATGGGAACCTTTCCTGTCAAGGTACTCTTAGTCTATTCTTTTTCAGGAAATTTGAATTGACGCATATGTTCAGTGTAGCTAAATATTTAGTCCTTTACGTCAGGTTGCCATTCCAGTTGTTCCGACAATCAGAGTGCTGGTGACATTCACCAAGTTCGAAGAGCTGCAACCACTAGATGAATTCTCAACACCACCTACAAGTCCTTCGGCAGGATACACCAGAACCCCGTCAACATCTCATCCCTCAACCCCATCCTGGTTTGGATGGATAAAAACTCCATCCCATACCCCGTCAAACCTCTTCCAATACCAGCAGGATCGAGAGTTCAAGACCCATTTGCCATTCCATCCGACTATGCGTGGATCACAGCTGATGCTAAGAAAAAAAGAACACAGGAAAAGAGTAGAGCTAAGAAAGCGAAAAGTCAGCAACAGAGGAAAAACACTGCAACTAATGGAATCTAAAATTCCATTATAAGAGTCTTACTTTGATGTTACTGATTTGATTCTGTTGTTTTGGTGTCACTGTGTCTGATATTCATTTTCATTATGAAGAAGTAAAAAGCTCATTAAATTTTATAGTCTCTAAAGTATTTGAATATAATAGTTAGTTTTTATATTTTTGCAATTCTGCATTTGAAGTCTTCACATCTTTGCCTTTTTTCTTATAAAAATATTTAAAAATGTAAAGAAATTTAATACTGCATTTCATGAATTTTAAGAATGACATTTAAATAAATAAAGATAGAAATGAATACAACTAAATATTCATTTGTACATCATTATTTTTTAATTCATGTCTCCATATATTACAATGAAATTTAATCTTAAATAAAATCATAAATATTATTATTTATTAAGTTAATCATTTTATTATATCAAAAAATGTAAACGGATAAAAAAGCAAAAACATTTACACAACACCCTAGTGGTAATTTACATGTTCATACACGCGCCACGTGGACTCCTTCGTCGCCGCCGTCGCACTCGAATCGATCGATACAAATTTCGCCCCTCCGAAAATTCCTTCATTTTCTCCAATTCGCAACTTGGCGAACAGTTTTCGACAACTCGCTCAGTATGAATAGGTAATCACAATTTTAGATTCGAGCATTAAACCTAAACTCATACTTGATTTCAGTAATTAGATTGAAACGCTTTTTTGAGATTATTTCTGATTTTCGTTGTGATTTAATTTGATGTATTTTGTGTTTTTGAGCGTAGGGTTTTGGTTAGTAGATTTGGGGCTGGAGTTCAGGCCAGAAGATGTTTACACAGGTGTTTTGGCAGCAATATCAATGCAATGCGAAACAGTTCTACAGCTTGTGAATCCAGCCACGGCCATGTAATTTTTTAATCACAATTTTTAAATATTCTCTTAGAGGTTGTTATATATCCAGGATGTATGCATGTTTTGGTGATGAAAGCTTGGTTTTGTGATGGTCGTGTTCCATCTTGTTGAGTTAAGGAATAGGAATTTGTTCGTGGTTGTTGTTTTTTTGTTCTTGATCTACTTGCATTTTGACGTTGTTTTGTGAATTCCATATTGAAGGAACTGGGTGGAAAGCCAAGCCTGTCGAGTGATGAAAATCAGTGTGACGTGGCAATTGTGGGAGGAGGGATGGTTGGCATGGCCGTAGCTTGTGCGTTAGGTAGGCAGTGAATTTGTTATTTGTTCTTTATTTGGTCTTAATGCAATAGTTCAAATAGATGAAGTTTCAGTTTATTCACTAAGCCTTGAGAATTTGAGATATGAATCATGACATTGGCATGTAGCCATTTGCAATTCTTAGTGGGTAACTGATTGTCTCTTGTTTTATATTTCTGCAGCAACGTCACCCCTGACTGAGAACTTAAAGGTTGTCATTGTTGATAATAATCCTGCCTTACAAAAGAAGAACTTTATCAACAAAGGCGATCCTCCTGATGCTAGGGTCAGCACAGTCACTCCAGCTTCTATATCTTTTTTCAAGGGTGACCAACTTTATACCACTTTGATGGTGATTATTGTAATTATGTGTGTAGAAATGTGTTTCAACAAATAACTGTAGATTGTAGTAGTCTATATTTATTGACTGTTACTAAATTCATTTTACCTTTTTGTTAACTGATGTAAGAAAAAAACTTCTTCAGAAGAAAAAAGAGTAATACATTTCCTCAATTAACAACTAACAAGGCATTTTTATTGTGAAGATGTTGGAGCATGGAGTCATGTGGAACAGCATCGACATGCTTATTTTGATACAATGCAGGTGATTTTCCATGGTAATGTTGTCAAGGCATTTCTTTCATTTGTTCTTCTAAGCTTGTTCACTGCTGATAATTCATACATGCTTGCGTCCAACACAAAAATATTACTCGATGGGCTAAATGGTCTCAAACCATCTGCCAGTCTTGGCAAGTAGAAATTGTGCATTTTTTACCTGTTGTAAACGTTGAAGTCACATGACCAATGAACAGAATCAGGGAAGGGTTCATTTTGTTTTCCTCTTCCCCATCAGTATATATATTGACTCTTTTTGGGACATAATATTGACATACGTGCAGTTCAGTTAAGTTTGTGCCTCCTAAATGACCTTTTCTCACGGAGAGTCACAATTTATTTGATATGCTATATGATATTATGATGAATTATTTTTGCATGGAATTCCTTCTGTTTCATTGTGGCATATGTTGAAATAAATTTGTTAATCTTCTATGGCATTCGTGGTAAACTCCTTAAGATTATTTTCAGGTTTGGGATTATACCGGCTTAGGGTACACACGATACAAAGCTAGAGACGCAGATAGAGATGTACTTGGGTATGCATCCAATTCATTAAATAGGGAACTGATCTTGCTTAGTGATTTCCTTCAATTATATAAGTCATAACTACAATGTTTGTAGGTGTGTTGTGGAGAACAAGGTGCTTCTTAGTGCCCTGCTATCTCGTATTCAGGTGTGTGCTGTATATAAAATCACTTTTTTGCTCACAACTCATGCATGTTTTCCTTATCTGAGCTGCTGTGCGTTATTTCATTGGAGTACCTCTCGTCCAGCCATAACTAAATACTAATTCGTTAGACATTATTCTTTACAGGACAATGATACTCAGACTTCGATATATCCTTCTAAGCTATCTACTATGAAACTGAATACAAGTTCTGCATCTAAAGGGGATAGCATTAAGGGAGAAGTATGCCCTCATAAACAATTGGCAAAGCTAGAATTAAGCGATGGCAGTAGCCTATACACAAAGTTGGTCGTAAGTGCTTGAATATTATGATATTATAAAGTTCAACAATGGTCTACAAATATTACTCCCTCTGTCCCGCTAAGTTTGTCCACTTTCCTTTTTTAGCTTCCCCTAATGTTTGTCCACTTTCTTTTATTCTCCACCACACATTTTACTTTTTCACTCATTTACTTATTATTCATTTATTCTCAACCACACATTTTATACCTTCTTTATATCTTAATTTGCGTGCAAATGATGCTTTTGGACAAACTCACCGGGACGGAGGGAGTACATATTAATTTGTGGTCGCCATTGTAGGTTGGTGCTGACGGGGGCAAGTCACGAGTTAGGGAGTTGGCTGGATTACGAACAACTGGATGGAGTTATTCTCAGAATGCAATCATTTGTACCGTTGAGCATACTAAAGAAAACTACTGTGCCTGGCAGCGGTTTCTTCCTAGTGGACCCATTGCTCTCCTACCAATTGGAGATACATACAGCAATATTGTCTGGACTATGACCCCCGACGAGGCATCAAAATTCAAGTCCATGACAGAAGATGAGTTTGTTGTAGCAATAAATCATGCCTTGGATTATGGATATGGTCCTCATCCTGGCAATGGTAATATATTCCCATGGCTTAGTTCAGATGATACTACTGTCCACGAGGCTTTTGAGGTTCCACCAAAGGTGATCAAATTATCATCCGATAGAATGGTGTTCCCGCTCTCCCTAAATCATGCTAAAGACTACGTAGCGAAACATGTAGTTCTTGTTGGTGATGCAGCTCACACTGTTCACCCATTAGCTGGGCAAGGTGTGAATTTGGGTTTCGGAGACGCATCTGCTTTGGCTAGGATCATCTCTGAGGGGGTTGCAGTGGGAAGTGACATTGGAGAGGTACACAACAAAATTGGCTATGAATCTGCACTTCTTTTACTATACAGGTTATCACATAAGCTTATTTACTGTCTTATACATATACGGTTCCAGGTACCATTATTAAAAAGATACGAAAGAGAGAGAAAGGCAGCAAACGTTGCAATGATGGCAATCCTGGATGGGTTTCAGAAAGCCTATTCAGTTGACTTTGGCCCTCTAAACATATTACGAGCAGCTGCATTCCATGGTGCTCAGTATATCAAACCGTTAAAGAAGAGCATAATCTCTTATGCTTCCGGCGAGCAGAAGTTTCCTCTCTTATGAAACAGCAATGTCAGTTGAAACAGTAAAGTTTAGAAAGCCATGAGATTTGTTGTCTCGCATCACCCACATAAAGTTAAGACTTGATATATGCAAGCTAATTAAATTCTTGTTAGAAACTTGACGTATAAAGGTCAGCTTTCCCTTGAAAAATACACAAGCAAGGGCTAGTAGATAGCACAAGAGATAAACCAATATTAATATGTACAACTAAACTGTTAAAAAGAAGCAAGTCATGAAACATAAAATGTATATAAACTATTGCTGGACAATGCTCCAAACTCCGAAGTAGTCAAGACGTCAAGTAGAACAAGGGGATGCAGCTAGCAAATGAGGCCAAGTAACACTTTGGGATTCAAATGATTAGCCTCGGACACACTAAAGGCCTAACAATGCAGATGGCGGTGCATGCTGATTGCTGCTAATACCAGAAGTACCGAGGCCCCAGACATTAGTTTTTGATTTTATGTGGCTGATGATCAGACACAACTAAAACCCCGGCAGACGGAAAGAAAAATAATGAGTACGAGGCAAAGAAATATGCCGAAAACAATGAGTTTGATTTTCATGTTTTGGATCCACATCTTCCTACGAATCTTAGTTCCCTGCTGCCTAAAATCTTGTGCCTGAAAAAGATGTTATATCTGTTTCTCAAAACTTCTTTAAAGCTGAAATAAATAGTTCTAGAATACAAAGCTAGGATGGACTGACCTGTGATCGAAGGTTATCAGTTTTATCCACCAGGACCTCAATCTTTTCACCGCGCTCAAGAACCTGTTTGCACAGTAAAGCTTTACAAGGCGATACAGTTTTTTAAAATATTTCAAGGTTGTTCGGTTAGTCAGTTTATGCAGAAGAGAAAATGCCTTCTCAGTTAGTGTTACCAAAAGTAAAATACTTAAATTAAAGTTGAAATAGGTTTGGCATCTATATATGAAAAACAACCTTTTCAATGTTCTCCATCATGACTCCCTTCACTTCAGACACTTGCGCCTTCACTTTTGCTAGCTTGCTGATCTCTTCGGGATGATCTGTACAGTATTGCATGTGTTCCTTCAGTTTGGGCCTGAAAGTTCAAATAACATTCAGCTTTTACAAAAAATTACGAAACTATAGTCGCTCAAGTGATGAGGTGTTAATTGATACCCAAATTCTCTGTTAAGACTTTTGGCACTGGCAGTTGCAGCTTTACCTCCACCGTATCTTTTACAAAAATCATCCTTAACCCGCTCCAAAAATGCCATTGGTATTTGCTTACCAGCAGACTCAACTGCAACAATGCAGTAAGCTGCAGCAGTAGACATAAATTTGCAAAGTTAATATTGCAGAAAATCTAGGTGACATGTTCACTGGCTCTAACAAGGAATGATTTTATGCATCGACAGACAATCTTATTACAAACAGTCATTCTGCTGATCAAAATAAATAGTGGTATCATTGAAGTTTCTTGAATTGCGCTAGTGTTAGAGACCAACAAAAATACATTTTAGCCAAGCTGTTGAAGTGGCATACAAAACCTTTCAGCACCAGAACGCAAACATCATTTTCACGAAAAACAATCATACGAAAACTATTCTCAAACATTCAAACTCCCAACATATCATTCATACCACATTCAA
>QZGG01003127.1:0-27366 GCA_006409495.1 Sedum album
GCGAGTATGACCCTAATTGCTCACCCAAGTGCTTAACGGATGGAGTATGGAAATACATCCATCGGATTATTTCTACAAACATCAACACTCGTGTTGACCAAGGTGCTCGAGTATCTCGTGAAGACTTGGATTTGATGTACTTCATGGAGCGAGGAGACTCCATTGATTGGTTTTACGTCTTCACCGAGCGGTTTAAGAAGATGATCAACCCTAAGGAAAAGAGTAAGGCACTCGGCTGCTCATCTTTCATCACTTGCCTCGCGGAACGCTCATATTTTAGGTTTGAAGGCAAAGGAGATTTTAGACCACTCGACACCACTCGTTTGGTCACCATGACGTTGATGGATAGGAGGAGCAAGGAGTGGGTTTGTGTCAAGGAAATGCCCAAGCGTGCTGACCGGAAAGGAAAGAAAAAGATGAACGAAGGAACGAGCTTCGAGTGGGAAGAGTGCTAGGAAGCCTCTTTTAGTTGTTTATTTGTGTTTGTTGTTGGAACTTTTGGACGTACCGTTTGCGGTACTTTGTTGTTGGTAACTTGAACTTGTGCGTACTTGTTTCTAATTGTCATTTACCCTTATGAACGCCAAGTTTTTCAAGCGCAAATTGAAGCAAATGGACGTTGCTTCATTCGACCGAATCTATGGATCATTCGGTCGAGTAACCACAACACTTAAACAACTCGACCCAAATTAGAAAAAATCAGATTTTCAACAAAGCCCACTCGAGCACCTAGCCCAATTCTTTCCTAAACAAAAATATCTCGAGTATCCTAATAAATATTCATAACTTCCATATATTAAATCCTTGATTAAATCTTTGATTAAATCTTTGATTTAATATTCAATTATTAGAAACCTTTGATATACAAATATTTATCACACTTTATTAGGTAAGTTACTACTCGAGTGATCTTAGAGCTTCCCAATTTAGACTTATATATAAACCGATCGAGTAGCATGGCATATTCACCATTCAACTCGACCGAATCAACACACTTAAGCCCCAACCTACATACTCGAGCAACATGTCTCAATCCAACCTACTATCCAAAAAGACCAATGCACCCTCCCAAAGAAGAACTCAAATTGAGTTTGTTCACTACTATGACCCATCCTACCCACCAAATTTTGACAACATAGACCATGCACGAACCTATGAAAGAATAGCTGAAGATGCAAACCGAATCAAGCCTTTGGTGAGCTCGATAGCCCTTCATGACAAAACAATGCAAAGCCTTGGCATTAATGCCAAAGTTTATGATATGTTTGGCCGAGCATCACTCGATGTGGATGTTGTTTTCAACAAGCAATGTTATAAGGAACTTGTCTATGAGTTCATTGCTTCGTTTGAACCTGTGGAAGGAGAAGGTTTTGCATATGATTATGAAGGATGGAAATTCAGAATTCAAGATTTGGACTTTTATTGGACTCGACAAGAAGCATTTAGACATCTTGGATTTCCTGAAGGAGGACTTAGTCATTTGGCTACGGAACAACAAAGAATTCAGATTTGGAAAGATATTAGCAGCCAAGACTTCATTGGAGACTACCCTTCACCATCCTCTATTAAGAATCCCGTTTGGAAGTACGTGCACCGTCTTATTGCTACGAATATTAATTGCCAACCCGAAACTGTTGATGTAGTTACCCGAGAGGACTTGAACATCATGTGGGCACTCGACCAAGATGAGCCCATCAATTGGTTTGATGTGTTCACAACTATGTTCAAGGGTATGCAGCAGGCATACTACTCTTCACAGTACGTGGGTTGTACTTCATTGATCACTAGCATTGCCATTGGTTGTCAATTTACTCTACCCGAGAGATACACAGAATTTCGAGAATTAGACTTTAACTTGTTAAGGAAATTAGCATTCCTCGCCAAACAACCCGCTAGGTTGGAATGTGCCTATAAGGAAGTAACTGAGGAAGAAGACCCCTCCGAGAACGCGCGCTCGGTTGAGAACTTCAATGATACAAGCAAAGGCAAGGGTAAGGAAAAAGCTACCTCGAGCAAAACAAAGTCCAAGAAGCCTAAGAAAAATATTCGGGTATTGAGTGGTATGAGGTTCGTAGGGTGACTATCAAAGAATTTCGCAAGCCTAGTGGAGAACCAATTGAGATCGAGTCGATGAGTGATTAAACCTTATTTTCTTATTTCTTCTATAATAATCATGTCTTTGTTTGGAAAACAAAGTTAGAAATTCAATAAAGAAGAAATTTATATCTTACCAAATTTTAGGGTTACTAAAAAAAAAATTCAGAATTAAAATACCTTGAAAAGAAAAATAAAAACTCAATTAAATTCTGAATTTTGGCCGAGCCCACTCGACCAACTAAGAATGTCACTCGATCGAGTGAACCTATTCTTAAACCGAAATCAATTCGATCGAGTCATCTGGTTCACTCGACCGAATCAACCTATTGGGCCATATCACCTTAAACATTAAACAAAACCTAGCCCAACTACACAAAACAAACCCTAACTCGACCGAGTTTATTTATTCACTTAAGACCAAATGGAAGTGGTCGAAGTTAAGAAGGACACAAGATAGAAGTTGTGAAAGAATGGAATTTCGTTTCTGAAGGATACCGATCACCACCTAGACCTACATTGCATCACTCGACCAAAGAAAACGTTCAAGAAGATGAAGAATTCGTAGATGCAGAAGATAATAGGTGACAACGAATAGGTCTGATAATGAAACAACTTCCGAATCCTTAGAAACACCCGATATCTCCCAAACAAACAATCAACACAACTTTCACAACTAGAAAACAGATTGATCGAGTACTTGACATTTGCACTTGTTTGAACATTTTAAATTACTTATCTATCATGTTTTGCTTTGTTTGCTATATAATGACAAATCTTTGTTAGCATTGCAAGAATGATAGATGTGCAGCACATTGGAAAGTCAAGATACGAAGAAAAATGTCAAGAACGAAATACTCGACAACCAGCTAAGTATCTCTACACCTTAATCTTAATTTATTGCTTAGGGACTAAGCAAATTTTTAAGTGTGGGGTGGGGAGTAGTATGCATACAAATTTTCATGATATATACATTGCATACTTTTCAAAAATTTGCATACATCCTACTATTTAAATGAAAACACGTTGAAAAATGTCAATTAAACATGCTAAACAAGATCGAGCACTTAGATTAAAAATGTTTGCTGAGAAACTCATGAATTGAAATTTTTTGAATTGAACGACATTCATGATAGAAAATTTATTTCTTGTGACTTAACTTAAGAGCTTGCCTAGTTTTTTTTCTTAGAAATTTTTGACATGACACCTTGAGAAAAGCAAAGTTTTATCCAATTTCATAGAGGAAATTTTTGAACGAAACATGGATAATATTTCATAAAGCTATTGTATTGCCTTTAGGTGACTTAAGCATATCTCGTAATATATGGTGCATTTGTTGTAACACTCGAGTTAATATTTTGGCATCTAGTCAAGTCTTAAGTGTGGGGTTATCCGATAAAGTCGAGCATTTGCCGAGGGTTAGGAAAGAAAATAAAATTTATTTCCCCCTTGAAAGTATCTGCTTCGACGAAACAAGAAAAAATGCATTTGCCGAGGGTTAGGAAAGAAAATAAAATTTATTTCCCCCTTGAAAGTATTTGCTTTGATAAAAAAAAGAAGATAAAAAATAATAGAAAAGAAAATATATCGTTTCCCCACTTAAGTCCTTGCTTTTGCCTAAATAATGTTGCGACTCGAGTGAAGCTGTCGAGTGATAACCATGGAGAATTGCTTAGGGACGATCCTTGTACTTATGTACGTAGGCATGACATGCTTTTGAGAGAAAAATTCATGAAATATGTGGTAATCATCCGGAATTCCTCTACTCTTATGGATTACGACGTGTAGTCTAATTCTTGGGCAAGAATTCTTGACCTTGACCTTATGGACTAGCCCTTGCTAGCATAGGTGATTGGTTCGGTGAAACTCCTCTTGAAAATTGTGTTTTACTTTGTGATTTTCGGTGTAAGTTGGGAATGGAGAGAAAGGACAAATCAAGGTTAGTTTCTTATTGCTCGAGTTACGTTGAAATTTATGACTATCGTGATTTGAAGTGATTTTCAATTATTTTTCATGCCATGAATGATCAGCTATACTTTGAAGTGTTTATGATTGAAGAATAATGCAAAAGAATGTTTGTTGAATTGACTAGTATGTAAATGAAACGATGGATGATGTGCAGGATTTGTGAGTATTCCGTTATCTGAAAACTCTCACGAGACTAAAACTCGTCCGCTAGGGCAGCCTAGAGGTTTAAAGGCTTAATGCATATGCTAAATGCATTCGTGATTTTCTACGACAGTGAACTAGGATTAGAATTAACTTTAGAAATCTCAGGAGTAAGAAATAAGCTTAATGCTTGTTCGGGACGAACAAGGATTAAGTGTGGGGTATTTTGATGAGTGTTAGAAATGTCTATTTTAAGCCCCTACTTTCATGCTTATTTCATATGATTTTAACGTAAAATATATTACTTTTGATACTTTGATTGATGTTTCAGGTCAAAAGCACGGTTTACACCTTACGAAGGAGCATAAATGGAAATATGAGGAAAAGCACGTGAATTCGGCCTAAATCAGACGTAATTGGAAGCATTTCTGCAATTCTTAGACCGAGTGTATTAAAGTACCTTACTCGAGCAAAACAGCCAAAGACCCAAGTTACTCGACCGAGTAAATGCAGTGCTCGAGCAAGTTGTCACGTGATCAAGACCCTTCGTGTGGATTATCTCATTAACTCGAGCCATTCAATACAAGATTTAATACATGAAGATAAGCCAAACCTTTCATTCCACTCGAGGATTAAATGCATGAAGATAAGCTTAACTCTCCATTTACTCGGCCATTATGAGGAGTTAAGGCAAGACTTTCAAGTCACTCGAGCCCTTGAACTACACTATATAAGCATCACAAGACTTAAAGAAGTTGGCTGCTGCTGCCCGAGCTACCTAAGGGGGCTGAAATAATAATAGTGATTGATCTAGTCGAGTAAACCAAGTGAAGAAGAAGAAGAGCCGAGAGATTCGGAGGAATTATTGAAGTTTTGTACTCGAGATAACGAGGAGAATAGCAGCAGCTTTGGAGCTCGACCGTGGATCATCAATCACTGAGAATTTCTAAACTTTACTCTTGTTTTATTTACAATCGTTTTACTTTTAATCGTTTGAATCATGTTTGCATTATCACTCGAGATGAGTGAGTAGTTTCTTTATGATGAGGATTTGATGAATCTCTAATGCTTATGAATAACTTGAACATGATTATTTAATTTATATGAATCAATTCTTGTATGATAATTGCGTGTGTTGAATCATACCCGAGCTTAATCTTCATAAAATAGGTGTCCTGACAAAACATCTAGAAGTGGTAGGTCGGAGTAGTATATCTAGGGAAGGACCGAGAGGTGAACTTAATATTTTAGGAATCAATACAACCATTAGATCGAGTATATTAGCAAAGCGAGAGCAGCGAGTATATTTGGTGCATGAATGTATTAATAAGCGTATTTAGACAAGACTAGTGAAATTCCAACATTCGAGAGTGAGGAATAGCTAGTTGAGTAGATGTTTACGTGCGAATCCAACATTCGAGAGTGAGGATTCGTATGCTAATGCTACTCAGTCTAAATTCTATAATATAAATCCAACATTCGAGAGTGAGGGTTTATATTATCATATAACTATGCATTCTAGATTAAATTATCATCAAGAAGGAAATTCATAACTATAATATAAATGCAACATTCGAGAGTGAGTATTTATATATCTTGTTCGAGTGAAACCATAAGTATTAGTGGAGGATTCTCATCCTTGTCATAGTTTTTAATATTTGATAACAAACCTTTTCTTTAAATATTGCCTTAAGATTGCCTTTAGAATAAATAATATTGCCTTTGAAATAAATAAAACACTTTAGAACTAAATTGAAAGCTAGTAATTGAGTGTAGAGAATTAAAAGCTAGTAATCGAGTTTGAAATATAACTTGACTCCACTGTTCCCTTGGGTTCGACACTAGGTCACCCCTAGTTCTATAAATTCTTTTGAGTTGCGTGCCGGAATATTTATTCACATATATTGCACACGTCAGTGCATATGTGATTTCTGGTGGTAGTGTTCCACAAACAAGATAGTTCACAAAATCTGCGTACCAAGGGTCTTTGTATTGAGCTGAGTCTATGGAGAGTAAGTATTCTCCTAGGAATGAATCCTTGATAGGGTCTCCACTTCCTTTATCCTCTAAGGTAGTCTCGAGCCTAGATAAATGGTCGGCTACTACGTTCTCGACTCCTTTCTTGTCTCTGATCTCTATGTCGAACTCTTGCAATAAAAGGATCCATCTAATAAGTCTTGGTTTTGCGTCCTTTTTGTTCATCAAGTATTTGAGTGTGTGTGATCCGAGTAAACAATGGTCTTTGATCCAACGAGGTATGGTCGAATTTTTTGAAAGCGTACACTACCGCTAACATCTCCTTCTCAGTTGTGGTGTATGTAGTTTTCTTGGGTTGCATCGAGTGCCTTGCTCGTGTATTGAATGACATGAAGACGTTTATCAACTCTCTGTCCGAGGCATGCTCCAATTGCTCCGTCGCTTGCATCGCACATTAGTTCGAACGGTAAATCCCAATTTGGTGCTTGAACGATCGGGGCGGTTGTGAGTAACTTCTTTAACGTCTCGAACGCTTCATGACATTTATCATCGAACACGAACTTAACATCGTTAGCGAGAAGGTTTGTGAGTGGTTTTGCTATCTTCGAGAAGTCTTTGATAAATCTTCTGTAGAATCCGGCGTGTCCGAGAAAGCTTCTAATACCTCATACATCCTTAGGCGGTGGGAGCTTCTCGATCACCTCGATCTTAGCTTTGTCGACTTCGATACCTCGTTTCGAAACTAGGTGTCCGAGCACTATCCCTTCTTGAACCATGAAATGACATTTCTCCCAGTTTAGAACCAGGTCCATCTCGATGCATCGGGCTAGAACTTTGGATAGATTCGATAAACAATCATCAAACGAGTCTCCGTGAACTGAAAATCATCCATAAAACTTTCATAGTCTTCTCGAGGTACTCGGAGAAAATGGACATCATACACCGTTGAAAAGTTCCGGAGCATTGCATAACCCGAAAGGCATTCTTTTGTACGCGAACGTTCCATATGGACATGTGAACGTGGTTTTCTCTTGGTCCTCGGGGTGGATAGGTATTTGGAAAAATCCACTATACCCGTCGAGGAAACAAAAGTATTCGTGCCCGGAAAGTCTTTCCAGCATTTGATCCTCGAATGGAATAGGGAAATGGTCTTTTTTAGTTGCTTTATTAAGTTTTCTATAATCGACACACATCCTATATCCGGTTACGGTTCTAGTGGGGATTAATTCATCATTTTCGTTTTTAACTACGGTTAATCCTCCTTTCTTTGGAACGACGTGGATTGGGCTAACCCAATCTGAATCGGGGATTGAGTATATGATTCCTGAATCTCTAAGTTTTGTTATTTCTTTCAGAACAACTTCACCTAATTTGGGATTCAGTCTCCTAAGAAACTCCCTAGATGGTTTTGCGTCATCGCATAATCGAATCCTATGCATGCATACGTCGGGACTGATTCCTTTTAAATCATCTATAGAGTGTCCTATAGCATCTTTATGTGTACGTAAAACATGCATAAGTTTAATAGTTTCATCTTGATTCAGCAAAGCACTTATGATCAACGGCGAAAAATTTTCTGAAACCAAAAATTCGTACCTTAGATTTGGTGGAAGAGGTTCAATTCCTGACCAAATTCGTTACCTTTGCTCGAGTTGTTTATGATTGAATGATTACATGTAAGTTCCTGCTCGGTCAAATTCTGCTCTATCAAATTTTGCTCGACCGAATTTTGCTCGACCAAAAATGACTCGGTCGAGTACTCGGTTTCATAGTTGAGATTTGACATTTTTACATCTTTCTTTCCTTCACTTTCAAGAATTGTTAGCGCGGAAATATCAACTATATTACTCTTTGAGACATTAGCATCAAACAAATCACAATCCAAAGAACAAGTAGGTGCTTTCATCATTTTAGAGAGATAAAATTTTACATTATCCTCACCTAGGTCCAACTCGATTGGACCATCGCCACAATTTATCAACGCCTTGACTGTGTTTAAAAATGGTCTTCCCATAATAACAGAATTTCGGCATAAGGGTTATCATCCATTTCTAACACATAAAAATCCACAGGAACATAGAATTCTCCAATTTTAACGGGCATATCTTCTAACACACCAATTGGTACTCGTTTAGACCTATCAGCTAGTCTAAGGATTAAAGTGGTTGACGAGCACGTCGTTGAGTGCTGCAAATTTATCCCGGCTCTCCTACTAGTATAGTATGGTAAGCTGGGGTCGAATCCACAGGGAACGGTGAGAAATCTCCTTTTTAATCTACAATCTAAAACTGGGATTGTGAGTAACAATTAAAAGGAAAGAAAACTGTTGCGCAAGTGTAACTGGCGCACACACAGACAGCAAGTATAAAAGATGTAAATAAAGATGCAAGAGATGAGCTCGGTTCAGATTCTTCACTATGAATTTCTATGTTTATCCTCGGTCACTAATGATACATGACATACTGTCCACGTAGGTTAAGGTCCTGTCACAGCTTAATAACCTACACATACATTCCGGTCAAAGTCTGTATGATATTATTATTCAACCTAGTCTAGTCAATAACGAATCCGGTCAAGGTGGCTACTGCCTATTCTGGTGTTACTCTTATCATTCACAGTCACGTACTTCTGATAGTTTAACTATAGATAATAGATTTTACAACTAAGTCTGCGGTGCAAGGCTTCGCTTAATTGTCTAACCTAATTATCATGCGATTGTGCTCGGAATAATAATACTAAACTCATCATGCAAATTAAGAACAAGACCTCAAAACATATTATTCATAGATTCAAATCCAAACCGAATTCAATAAGTTAGCTAGACATACTGAATGGATACATCTCAAGAATAATTATATGACAACTAAAATAACAAGACAAATCTGATGTGGTGCGTCGGCAGGCTCGCGTGACAGCTTGCGCGCTCGGCTAAGTCAGAATTCTGCTCTGAGCCGTCTGGTCCCTTCTGCGTGCATACATGTGATTTCCATGAATCTTTGTATTTATAGTCTTTGCCTCCTAGGGTTTCCATGAATATTTAGGCAAGAATATCTGTAGGAAATCTTCATTATCTCTAAAAATCAGCTTAGGAAATATGTAATCTTCCAAAAACCGAACTTAGAAATATTCTGTGCGCGTGATGACGTCATCGCTCCTGATATCTCGCTGTCCGCTGACATCATCGTTCTGCTGTCTTCTGTGCGACCCACACTCGCGCGCCATAGTGCTCGCGCGCTAGTGGTCTTCTGTCCTTTGTTGTCAAGTTGTTGTCTTTTGCTCTGAATTTCAGCCTTCTTGTTGCGTTTTTATTCTAACTCTTCTTTTGAACCTGAGATACAAAACTACACCAAAAGCGTAATCTTATACTGCAATATGTTAGAATATAAGCAATGTAAAGGGCTTAAAGTAGCGTACAACTGTGCTCTATCAGTGGTGCTAGAAAGTTCTCCTATTCCCAATTTTTCATATAAGATAAATGGCATTATGGAAACTCCTGCTCCTAGATCACATAAGGCATCATTGATATTTATATCTCCTACGGCGATCGGTATAGTGAATGAACCATAATCTTTTTGTTTCTTAGGCATCTTACGTTGAATTACGGCACAAGAATTAGGTCCTAAGGCAACATGGTCTATATCACATAATTCACGATGATGAGTTATGATATCTTTCAAGAATTTAGCATAGGTGGGCATTTGAGAAATTACCTCTGAAAATGGTAGAGTGATGCTAAGCTTTCCGAGAATTTCAGCAAACTTCTTGAATGCGGCTATTTCTTTTACCTTCTTTTGTCTGTTCGACTTTCCCTTGTTAGAGTTCCGCGAAGATATTCTGAATGTCTTTGCTCTGTTGTGCTTGAGTAGCTATCATTTGAGTCATTAGTTGCGCTAAGGAGGGTTCCTCGGATTTCTTGTCTTCCTTCCTTTGGTTGAAACTTTGATTTGTGCTAGGGCCGTGGTTCTGACTCGAGGCTTGGTAGCTCGGGTAGTCTCCTCTAGCTTGGTCTCGTGGGTAGTATTGAGACTTACCTGGGTTTTGGTTATTGTACCTTTGAGAAGGGTATGGTGATTTCGAATCGGAGTAGAATCTAGTCTGCCTTTGTTGAGGGGGTACGTAGGATCCTTGTCCTCGAGCTATGTAGCTAACGTCTTCTCCTCCTTTAGGGCCATAACCTTCTTCAGTGTGCTCGCTAACCTCGTAGACGTTCGATTGTGTTTTCTTCTTATCTAAATTAAGGTTAGAAAGGGCTTGCACTAAAGAGTTAACGGTTTTTGAAAGATTATTAAAGTCGGCTTTCGTGATTGAATTCGTACTCGGCTCAAGTTCCTCCTTCTTCAGATGGTTTCGATCTCCACCCCATTGGTGGCTGTTCCATGCGAGTTTCTCTATAACCTTGAATCCTTCGCTCGCGGGTAGTCCCATGATGCTTCCTCCGCTTCCTTGATCCATGCGTAATCGACTGTTTTCGTCCATTCCATCGTAGAACATCGACAACAATTCCCATTTGTTATATCCATGATGAGGACATTCGCGTTGAAGATCTTTGAATCTTTCATACGCTTCGTGAAAAGATTCATTGTTGGCTTGAACGAATTTGTTAATTCTATCCCTTATACGTTTTACCTTTGCAGGGGGAAATATTGGTTTACGAAAGCTTGGGCTAAGGCGTCCCATGTCTTGAATGTGTTTGGCTCGTGTCCTTGAAGCCAATCTTTCGCTCCATCGGTTAGAGAAAATGGAAATAGCTTCATGTAAACTATTTCTCGAGGTACTCCTGCAAATTTATACTTACGGCATAGTTCAGTATAATTATTAAGATGAACGTGAGGGTTACCGTATCCTTCAAATGATTCACTCTTGATCATTTCGATGAGTCCTCCTCGAAGTTCAAAGTCGTATCCTTCTTCATTGGGAATGCGAATGGGAGAATCATAACTTCCAATGGTTGGAGTTATGTAATACTCGGCTGGTTGCTCGACCTCAGCCCCTGCTCGAGCTGCTCCTTGCGGTCGAGTTTGATTTTCCATATTTGGTCGAGTGAGTTGATTTGTTCTCGGTTTCTTCGGTATTATCCAAGGGAATTTCCACGAAGTTGAGGTCAAGGTCTAGAAGATCTCGAAGAGCTAGAACTTGAATTTGTGACGTCCACTTGCACCTTTTTCCTCGCTTTAGAGTTTGATTGCATTCACCTACAAAAAGATGAATTTTAGTAATAGCTAAAAAAATAAGCAAATGAAAGTTTTTGTTTTTATTTTTTTTTATTTTGGGATTTCGAGTGACTCGAAATCTAGAACTAAAAATTAAACTAGTGAAAGATTTTAAAAACTAAAAACTAAACACCGTTTCCCGGCAACGGCGCCATTTTGACGTGGTGCAATTTAGATGATAAATATTCCAACACGCAACTCAAAAGAATTTATAGAACTAGGGGTGACCTAGTGTCGAACCCAAGGGAACAGTGGAGTTAAGTTATACTTTAAAATCGATTATTAGCTTGCAAAATAGTTCTAAAGTGTTTTGTTTATTTTAAAGGCAAGGTTATTTATTCTAAAGGCAATATTTAAAGAAAAGGTTTTGTTATCAAATATCAAAAACTATGACAAGGATGAGAATCCTCCACTAATACTTATGGTTTCACTCGAGCAAGATATAGATTATAGTTATGAATTTCCTTCTTGATGACAATTTAATATAGAACGTATAGTTATATGATAATATAAATCCTCACTCCCGAATGTTGGATTTATATTATAGAATTTAGACTGAGTAGCGTTAGCATACGAATCCTCACTCCCGAATGTTGGATTCGCACGTAAACATCTACTCGACTAGCTTCATTCCTCCCGTTGTTTTCACTAATATGTCCAAATACGCTTATTAATACATTCATGCACCAAATATACTCGGTGATCCCGCTTTGCTAATATACTCGATCTAATGGTTGTATTGATTCCAAAATAGTCTAAGTTCACCTCCCGGTCCTTCCCTATAAAATACTACTCGACCTACTCTTCTAGACGTTTTGTCAGGACACCTAAACGTAGTGCTCGGGTATGATTCAACACACATAATAGTCATACAAGAATTGATTCATATAAATTAGATAATCATGTTCTAGTAATTCATAAGCATTAGGGATTCATCAAATCCCCATCATAAGGAAACTACTCACTCATCTTGAGTGAGAATGCAAACATATTCAAACGATGTAAATAAAACAAGAGTAAAAGTTTAGAAATTCTCAGTGATTGATGATCCACGGTCGAGCTCCAAGCTGCTGCTCCTCTCCTCGTTATCTCGAGTACAAAATTAGGTTGAATGATCTTGTGTAATTTGAACGGTCTCCGAGCTCTATCGGTTCTCTACTTCACTTGGTTACTCGACTTCTATCTCAATCACTTGATCGGGTAGAGTCTTTCCCCTCCTCCCTTTGCTCGGTGTCTCTTGTGATGCTTTTATAGTGAAAGATAATCAAAAGGTCGAGTGGAATGAAAGATCTTCCTTATCCTCTCGTCATAAATGGTCGAGTAAATGGAAAGTCTAGCTTATCCACTCATCTTAAATGGTCGAGTGGAATGAAAGGTCTAGCTTATCCACTTGTATTAAATGGTCGAGTAAATGGAGAGAGTACATACGAAGGGTCTTGGTCACGTGATGACTTGCTCGAGCAGTGTGTTTACTCGGTCGAGTAACATGAGTCTTTGGCTTGCTTTAGCTCGAGTCAGGTACTTTGGTACACTCGGTCTAAGAATTGCAGAAATGCTCCCAATTACGTCTGATTTAGGCCGAATTCACGTGCTTTTCCTCATATTTCCATGTATGCTCCTTCGTAAGGCTGAAATCGTATTTTTGACCTGAAACATCAATCAAAATATCAAAAGTAATATATTTTACGTTCAAATCATGGGAAATAAGCATGAAAGTAGGGGCTTAAAATAGACATTTCTAACACTGATCAGTATATAACTTCAATTCAGACAATTTCAGAAAACCAGCATTATAATGTCTTGTTTTGCAAAAAACCACCATTTTAAAAAATAACTGCGAAATGACTCTATTATAATACTCAATTACCAAAAGCCGCCATCTGAATATATCGGTAACGCTAGAGAATGAGATTGAGGCTATGATTATGGCTATTTTTAATTAAAATGACAGTATACCTCTTGCTACTAAATTACGGTTCATTAATTTATGATTCATACTAGACACGAAATCTAATAGAAGCATATTTGCCGTTGTGGGTGCGGTGAGAATCTATTTTATTTTTAGCTTCGACTTGAAATTTTAAAATCAATATAGTACAACAATTAGAGTTTAAAAATAGAGATATAATAAATCATATTTCATAGGGATAAAATGAGGAAAATTATTTACATTTGAATCGTGCAGTCGATAACTATTAAACATTGATAACAAATATGAGTTTCCTTTTCTATTTTCTAATATTATTTTCTTCATTGACATCCATCAAAATTAAATTGAAACAATATGTAGCTAGTAGATACTTATCGATGTATTAAATTATCATAGGAACCTTTGATCTAGCATGAACAGTGCAGTTGGTATTAATCTGATAATTAGTTATTTAAATGTTGGCTTTTTCGTAAAATTGAGATTATAATGGTGGTTTTTGGTAATTAATTCTAATATTAAATAATATTTTACTGCCAAGCGTACACTCACTTAACGAAAATTTTAACGGAACAGTGTCAATGGCCGTTTTTCGATAACGGAGGTATTATAATAAAGTCATTTCGTAATTAGTTGTTAAAATGGTGGTTTACTGCAAAATGAGTTATTTTAATAGTGGTTTTCTGCAATTAAATCTATAAATATACATTAATGATGGTTGTATGACTTTTGAGTTTCATGCCATTTTATATTCTTTATAAATGCCTATATAAGGCTTTATATTATGTGAAAAGATAATAAGAAAATCTCTCCAACTTCTCCTCAATTCTCAATATCTCCGTTATCTTTTCATTTTATACTTTTACAATTTCTTCTTATTATAACAAATAAAGATTTTTATGATGCCCCAATAAGAAAATAAAATTGGATTCGTCACCGGCGACACTTAAGTCTTAAAGAAATTGTCGAGCTGACCTCACTTCAATTCCGATTTTCTTACTTTTTCTACTATTTACATTATTTTATATAATTATTTTTTTATATTAATTCCCTTTTTCTAACATTTATTTATGAATTTTGGAGTTTCCAGTATATCTGATAGGTTTCTGTCTTAAGGTTAAGGATATCATCATTTGCGAGTTCATGCTTTTGAAATGGCCGCATTTAATATTTGCACCTCTGCACAACTATTAGGCCTTTATGAATCCAATAAGTAAATAGGATGGTGTTGATCAATAGAAACAGTCAAACTAGTTCATGCAATAGCTTACTGTATAATCTATCTGCAACTCACCTGTCCAACATTTGCATTAGAAACTAAAGTAGATGCTTTTAGTTGCAGATGTTGTGTTACTTCATGACCTCATTTATTTTAGATCTTTTTGCTTCTCGTTGAGATGTTGTTGAACTTCCAAATGCACTTAAAGCGAGAAACATCCAAATATTGCAAGAAAACACTAACAAATATACAATTTAAGAAAAGCTACAGACGCCATCAGGGGTGGTAGCCTGATGGTGGGGAGTCCCTGGCCTCACCATTTATTCAATCCTCCCTTGTGGGAGGCTGTTGCCTTCCTCCTGCCTCGTGCATGGAGGCTCTTCGCCCCCTCCACCCATGCATGGAGGCTCTTCGCCTGTATTCCTGTTGTTCTCTTGGGAGGATCGTTCTTCGTCTATGCGGAAGAGACATGCATGCTTGATGCTGTCGATTATGGGTTGGATGTCCGTTGCAGTGACCAGAGCTTCAAATGATTACAATAGATATCATGTATACGATCTCTATGAATAGTGCCCAATGTAACCGCTATCGAAAAAAAAAAAAGCTATAGACGATTTGGAGAAAGTTGTATTTTTTTCTCAGGACCTTGCCTGTTCTTGTCATCACTCGAAACGTTGCAGTTGTATTTTAATCATTCGAATAAATACTAAATATTTGTCGAAGTCAATGACCTAAGGAGAAAGGTATAACATCACTTTCCTTGACCAAGGAACATCTAAACAAAAGCAAACGAATGGGGAATGAGTTTGATTTTACGATCAATGATCCGGACGTTATGGTTACTTATTGTACTACTAGTTAAACTTAATTTGGCCGGAGCAGGCTGTATTTATTATTTAAGAGACTAACTTGCACGAATGAATCGCGCGAAACATTTTAAACTTTGCAATCAGTTGCAAATTATAATGCTTGAAATTAAGTACCCTGAAATTTATTTTGGTTCAGCTGAGAAACAGGTTTAGTTCCTACTTGTGGCTGCAGGTGAGACTAGTAGCGTGAGCTCATTCAATATGGGCGGCTTGGCTGCAGGCTGCCACCAAAAAGAATAACATTTTTGTATTCAGAGTATACAAATCAACATTTTTCCATTGAACAAAGAAATTTTATCGTGTTCAGAATCTATTCCCATGGAGTCTTTTGATCAGCTGCACCTCCTCTTCAACCTTAAAACTTCATCGATCAGCCTGTGACTGTTAGCTAAACCGCTAGAGATGGCGGCCATCGAGCTGGCAGCTTTGATCATTACTTTCCTTATTCTTATGGTGGTATCAGGTAATATGCAAAAAAACTCGATTTTTCTGATGATTATGTTGGAAATGAATGATTTTAAATGTAAAAAAATTTGACCCATTTTGGCAGAGAATTCATCTGTATGTGTCGTTGGAAGCTCGCTTTCCTCGGACATTGATGTACTTCTGAGCCTCAAGTCCTTTTTAAAACAAGGGAATCCTGTCAACAGAGGGGTGTACTCTGAATGGAATAAATCCTCATCTCCATGCAGCTGGAAAGGGATCTTATGCAACCAGAATAGTTCACATGTCACCGGCATAAACCTCTCCGGCAATCTCATCTCCAGCCACCTCTTCAACAACTTCTCTGCACTCACTGAGCTCTCCTACTTGGACTTTTCAAGGAACACGATAACCGGTTTCATTCCTGCTGATTTATCAGCTTGTCACAATCTTAAATATCTCAATCTGTCCCACAACTTGATTGAAGGCAACTTTGGTCTTACTAATGGGTTGCATAGTTTGGAGGTACTCGATCTCTCAAACAATCGCCTTTCTGGTGATATAGAGTCTAGTTTTCCGCAAATTTGCGGCAGACTAGTCGTGGCAAATGTCTCCTTAAATAGACTTACTGGCAGGGTTGATCATTGTTTTGATTCATGTACAAGCCTTCAGTATTTGGATTTAAGTGCCAACAATTTCAGTGGGGAAAACTGGTTAGGCCTTGGTCAGCTGAGACAGTACTCAGTGTCGGAAAACAATTTAACAGGCAAGGTTAGTTCGTCGATCTTTGTACAGGGATGTAGTTTACAGGAGCTGGACTTGTCAGCTAACCATTTTACTGGAGAGTTTCCTGAAACCATCTCAAACTGCATGAATTTGGAAATTCTGAACCTGTGGGGAAATGCTTTCACCGGGATGATTCCATCGCAGATCGGAATGATATTGAATATGCATTCTTTGTTCTTAGGAAGCAATAACTTTTCAGGTGATATTCCTAAAAGTCTAGTGAACTGCACCAGATTGGCCTTCTTGGATTTGAGTAATAACAAATTTGGTGGAGAAATTCAATTAACTTTCGGGATGTTCACTAGTTTGAAGTTTCTCATTTTGCATGGAAATTCTTACACCGGAGGGATACTAGAATCAGGGATTCTGTTACTGCCTAATGTTGCTCGGCTGGATCTCAGTTTCAACAATTTCTCCGGTCCATTGCCGTTGGAACTTTCTGAAACGCGCAGCCTAGAGTTTTTGATGCTTTCAAATAATCAGTTTAATGGAAGCATACCAAATGTGTATGGAAATTTGACTAGTCTCCAAGCACTTGATCTATCTTACAACAGGCTAACAGGTCCGATACCTTCGAGTATCGGTAACTTGAATTCTTTGCTATGGTTGATGCTAGCAGGGAATGCTTTGGAGGGTGAGATACCTCCTGAGATTGGAAACTGCAGTAGTTTATTGTGGCTAAATCTTGCAGATAATAAATTATCAGGCAAAGTTCCACCTGAGCTAGCAAATATTGGTGCAAATCCATCACCAACATTTGAACTAAACCGACGACGAGAAAGAATAAATCCAGGCTCTGGTGAGTGTTTAGCCATGAGGAGATGGATTCCGGCAAACTATCCGCCTTTTAGTCATGTGTATACACTTCTTACGATGAAAAACTGCCGAACTTTATGGGAACAATTACTAAGAGGATATGGGATATTTCCAGTTTGCACCCCAGGCTCATCCATGAGAAAGTTTGAATCTCTGGATATCTCCAAGTCAGCGGAAACCGGCTCTCCGGACAAATGCCAAAAGAAATGGGAAAAATGATAGGTTTCAGCATGCTTCACATGGGAAGTAACAAATTCCATGGGAAAATTCCACCTGAAATTAGCAATATTCCGCTTATCGTCTTGAACATTTCGGAAAATGACTTTTATGGAGAGATACCTATGGAGATCGGTAACCTTCTCTGCCTACAAAGTCTTGATTTGTCTTACAATAATCTCTCAGGTGCATTCCCTACAAGCTTGAATAATTTGACAGAGCTGAATAAGTTCAATATATCTTATAATCCGTTGATCACCGGTGTGATTCCTAAAACTGGCCAGTTAGCAACTTTCGAGAAGGATTCATATCTCGGTGATCCGCTCTTCAACTTCCAGATTTTATAAGAAATAGTACAAAGAATCCATCGGTGAGGATCAAATCCGGAGGGTCCTCTTCAAAGTCAGGGAAATTTGTTGCAGCTTTTGTGTTTCTAGCTCTGCTGCTCTCTACATTCTTTTGTGGTGTATTTATATTAACTATCCGCCATTTGATCAGGCGATCACCGACTCTCATGGATATCTTCTGGAGGAGAATAAGAACCGTAAAGATACTGCAACCATGAGTTCTGATCACTCTTCTTCGTGGCATTCGGATAGCGTGAAGATCATTCAGTTGGACAAAACTGCATTCACTTATGAAGATATTTTGAAAGCTTCAGATAATTTCTCGAATGAAAGAATTATCGGAAAAGGCGGGTCTGGTATAGTTTACCGCGGAGTGTTGCCTGATGGTCGAGAAGTGCTGTTAAGAAGTTGCAAAGGGAGGGACCGGAAGGCGAAAGAGAATTCTTAGCTGAAATGGAAGTTCTAAGTGGGAATGGCCTTGGTTGGCCTCATCCGAATCTCGTTACACTTTACGGATGGTGTTTCGACGGATCACATAAAATCTTGGTCTATGAATACATGGAGGGTGGCAGCTTAGAAGATGTCATTTTGGATACGATTAAGTTGACGTGGCGGAGGCGTTTGGAAGTGGCCATTGATATTTCTCAGGCCTTGGTTTTCTTACACCATGAATGCTTCCCTACCATAGTCCATCGCGACGTTAAGGCAAGCAATGTCTTGCTTGACAAAAATGGTAAAGCGAGGGTGACCGATTTTGGACTAGCTAGAGTTATGGACATTGGTGATAGTCATATAAGCACTACAATTGCAGGAACTGTAGGATATGTAGCACCGGAGTACGGCCACACATGGCAGGCCACGACGTAAGGAGATGTTTACAGCTTTGGAGTTGTAGCAATGGAACTAGCTACAGGAAGGCGAGCAGTTGATAACAGAGAAGAGTGTTTACTAGATTGGGCAAGAAGAGTCATGGTCTGCAATGGGCACGGCAAAACAGCGATCCCGGTTGCGCTGACGGGATTAGAGGTGGTGGATCAGGCAGAGGAGATGTATGAGTTGTTAAATGTTGGAGTGAAGTGTACGCAGAAACACCTCATTCAAGGCCAAATATGGTTCAAGTGTTGTCCATGTTGCTGAGAATCTCAAACAAATAAGCACTCAAGCCTTTCATGACTCTTATTTATGATAGATATGATATTACATCATATGAACTGTTACTGAGTTTTTAGATGGAGTTTACAAGTGAGATTCCGGATCCAAAAGACCTCTGGCCGTAGCAATCCAAGTTAGCACCATAACTAACTCCAAGTATGTCACAATACCTTTTGTAAAACCCGATCCTGTCAGCGACTCGGGCGTCTTGTCCATGCCCGCATTCTAGTCCACCATTGATAATGTTGGTAACCACACCATATCCGGGGACTCTACCCGCCGCTCTGTCTGCTGCTGATGGCTGCCAGTTCCCAGTCATGACATTGTGGCAGGATGGCTTAGGGGACTGTGGAGTCATCCAGAACCATACGGCCGTCTTGAAGGAGATTGTTGGGTCACTTGCAACCAAGTCTGGATTGCTTAGTAAGTTCACACCAATAGCATTCCCTGCTGGCCCGTAGTTGTAGTTGCTGTTGCAAACATTTTATAAGAGTTTAGATTTACTTGTGTAATAAAACTCAATATGAGATGAACAAGATGAGTTTGAACTTACTAGGAGATTTGCATAGGTCCTCGGCCGTAGTACTTCTTGCCCGGTGCACAAGGCCACTGCGGACTGGAGACGCAGTATGAACCGGGGTCGCCTCGCTCCTGCTTGAAGCAGTAGCCCCATGAATAAGGTCCATCAGGTGCACTTGCCCATCCACCTTAAAATCGAAACATAAACTACTAGCTCAGATATTTGCATCAAAATGTAAAGAAGCTAGTAATATCAAAAAACCAGCTCAGAAATGTACCTGTCGTTTCATGAGAGGTCTGAGCTAAGAAGGCAGCAATCTCCCTCTTCCTAGTTGTAGTATCTCCATTTGTTCCGAACCCTTTGAAGGCGTTAGCGGCAGCGATGAAGGCGTCGTATGTATAGAAGTTTCTTGCAGGACAAGCACCATCATTCCTATGCTTAAGCATTTGTTCAAACATAGCTCTAGTGATCAGGCTGCTAACATCACCTCCACCAGGTGTTCCGCCGCACTGACTCTGGCAGCCGTCACCACAGTAATCAATTGTTGTGCCACACCAGCCAAACTTGCTGCAACACTGGTTGTTAGGACACCTGACACCCCCAGCTTGACTTCCACATTGCTCAGCTGAGACTATAATCAGCAATGAAGCTGATGAAAGTAAATAAACAAAGCTCAGCAACAACAAGGATCTCATTTTATGTAACAAGTGTTTGATGTTTTATGATCTGCTGGTGCTTACAAGTTTATATACACATGAAGGTAAGATATGTTCTGATGGGTTAGGCTAGTTTGATGTACTATTTGACTTGTGTAGTTTTTACATCATATCTTTTTGAATGGTGACTAATTCAAAGCAAGTTATTGATATGTTTATGTTCTGAGTGATCTCAAACTTCTCTTTCTCCCAGTTTAGTCAATGTTTTGGTATGAAATTCAAGGCGGCTTTCGGTTCAATGGAGTATTAAACCAAAACAGGATCATTTCTGAATATCTAATTCAAACCGTTTATATTTAATAACATGCATTATTTGCAAAAATACTTAGAAGTATCCCAATGAGCAGGTGAGGTAATTTAAAAGAGAGAAATGCGTAATGCACCGATTATCAGTGTAATTTTTTTCTACTTTAATGTGCAGACAGTTCAGATGTGTTTTAGTAATTTCGACAAAATTATAAAATGCCCCTTCCATGTAAATTTTTCCAGATAAATAAAGGACTCACATTTAAACACTTTGTAGCAAATATTTTAAAAGCTGTCATCTATGACTTGCTCTTGTTGTTAGTCATTAAAAAGGATAAGTAGATCTTTCACTATCACTGACTAAATATGATGCATAGCAGCCATCCTTATCCCTTGCCAAATTTTTAGGTAATTGATTTTTTTGTCTTCTACTCAATGAAGAGTGCAAACATGAATTGAATCAGATTAGAAAATTCACACCATTAAATGATACTACTATATAGGATAGGTTATATTTGCTGACTTTTACTGTATATCTTTTGCTTGTAGGAAGCAACCAGAAACAGCATATTCTAACAATCTTATTGACTGATTCGGATCTAGGCCAACATTGAGTGTATAAATCGCTCCCACACTAATATAAAGCGTTTTTAAAAGTAACGTGTCATAAATCTATAAAGTAATGCACACTCGTTTTACATGACCTTATGCAATATTCACTAAAGCAATATAATTACAAATGACATCTTGATTTCTTGTTTTAACAAAATAGAATTTATTCACACAAACGAAATAGAATTTAAAAGCGCTTTCAATTCATTATAATCCAAAACAACCCCTGATTTAAGTTAAATAAACGACTTTCAACTCGCAAATTCAAAAAGGTAAAACAACTTGATTTCTTATTTTGTCAAAGTTCGTACGGTGAAAATGAATGATTGTCGAATCGGAGTTGGCATTTGGATTGCCATAAAAGAGGGTAATTCTATACGGCTTCTCTTATCTCACTTCCACATCAATATGAAAATTTGAATATGTTGAAGCTTACGCCCCAATCCACCGGAAACAGCTTAGAACAACAATCTGCAACAGACCTAAAACAGACCTGAAGCAGTACTCAGTTACACAAGAGATTTACCCTGATTTTCAAGCCACACACTGGGTGGCTAGACTAGTCCAGCAAACAGGAGTTTATTGATGATTCAAGGAGGAGGAACCAAGAGATTACAAGAAACCTCTAGCCGGAAACCACCAGCTACCGCTCACTTCTCTCTCTACACTGCAGACCAGCTGCTCCACAGGACACACCACATAAGACTCACACTCTACACACTCACAGTCACTTACTTCAGCTACAAGACAGACCGACACCTTTATAGACTCTACTGCAAACACACAGAATATGAGGCACGCCTCTCCTGCAGCAGGTGCCAGACTGACGCAACAAACAACAGACTGTGTGCTTTGTCTTGAACTTTACATATTTGCATATTGACCCCAGACTACTATGTATTTGTAACTACATACCTGAGACTCATAAAAAAATAAATTAAAACTTGTTGTTTTCTTGGACATCATTCAGTATAATCTTCTTCAACCTAATCAAAGCAGGCACACAGATTACAATCTCCACCTTGACTGCTTGATCTGCTCCTCTCCTTCCATTAACCACCAACAAACTCCACACACACTCTTAACGTCAGTGTTTCAGAACAATGCCCAGAAGCCCTAGGTATTTTTCGAACTTCTCAACAGGTATTGTCTTTGTGAAAGCATCAACAGGGTTTTCCACAGTTGATATCTTAACCAGCTTCACTTCCCCTGACTCTGTGACTCTCCTCACAAAATGCAGCCTCACATCAATGTATTTCGATCTCTCATGAAATACTTGATGCTTTGAGAGGTGAATGGCCCCTTGACTATCACAGAAAATATTGACATTTTCTTGCACAAGTCCTAGCTCAGTCACTACCCCTCTCATCCACAAAGCTTCCTTAACTGCCTCAGTGATAGCCATATACTCAACCTCTGTTGTTGATAAAGCCACAACAGACTGTAAACAAGCCTTCCAACTCACTGCAGTTCCAAACATTGTGAACACATATCCAGTTTGAGACTTCCTAGTGTCCAAACTTCCTGCAAAATCAGAGTCAACATAGCCCATCACCAAAGCTCCACCTGCTTCAGAATTCCCAAACATCAGACCCTTCTCAAATGTCCCAGCCAGATATCTCATCACCCATTTAACAGCAAACCAATGTTGTTTACCAGGTTTAGCCATAAACCTACTCACCAAACTCACAGCATTTGCCAAATCAGGTCTAGTACAGACCATGGCATACATCAAGCACCCTACTACACTGGAATAAGGAACACCCTTCATGTATTCAATTTCCTCTTCAGTAACAGGAGCTTGATCTGCACTTAGTTTGAAATGATTTGCTAATGGAGTACTAACTGGCTTCACATTCTCAAAACCAAATCTGAGCAAAACCCTTTTCAAATAACCAGACTGACACAGAAACAACTTCCTTTGCTTTCTGAATCTGGTAATTTCCATCCCAAGGATTTTCTTGGCTGATCCCAGATCCTTCATCTCGAAACTCTCATTCAGTTGCAATTTCAGTTTACTTATCTCTTCTTTCTGTTTACTAGCAATCAGCATATCATCAACATAGAGAAGCAGATAAATATAACACCCTTCAGCAGATTTCTTGAAGTAGACACACCAATCATAACTGGATCTCCTGAAACCTACTTTCAGCATGAACTCATCAAACTTTCTGTACCACTGCCTAGGAGCTTGCTTCAGACCATACAGAGACTTCTTAAGCAGACATACCTTCTTATCAGGATTTCTCACTTCAAAGCCCTCTGGTTGTGTCATGTAGATCACTTCATCCAAGTCTCCATGCAGAAAAGCAGTCTTGACATCAAGCTGCTCAAGTTCCAAGTCCATTCTGCTACCAAGGCCAAAAGCATTCTGATTGATCTATGCTTCACAACAGGTGAGTAAATCTCATTGAAGTCTACACCTTCTTCCTGAGAAAAACCCCTGGCCCTAGCCTTGCCTTCCATCTAGGTTCACCAGATCCAGATATGTTTCCCTTCTTGAAAATCCACTTGCAACTTACTAGTTTCTTATGATCAGGTTTGTCACAGGGTCCATGTTTCATTTTGTTAAGAGAAGCCATCTCTTCTTCATAGCCTGAATCCACTTGTCACAGTTCTCAGACTCAACTGCTTCCTTGAAGCACCTTGGTTCATTTTCATCAATTTCTCAGCCACATTGAATGCAAATGACACCATATCCTCAAATCCAAATCTGATTGGATTTCTTCCTGCACCAGCTCTTCTTTTCTATCCCTGGCTATTGGTAGTTAGAAGAGCCTTGCACTACTCCTAGGAGTGGTTTGTTGGTCACTGCCTCAACAGCTCTGTCAGTCTGCTCCTGACCTGCTTCAGCACCATTTCATTTTCTGAAGCCACCTTCAAGCTCCACCTCGACTTGAGATCTGCTACACTCACCAGTCTCAAAGGTTCCCATTTTCTTGAACGGAAAATGACTTTCATTGAAGGTGACATCTCTGCTTAAGACAATCTTCTTATGATTTTCTTCCAAACACCACAGTTTGTATCCTTTGACTCCTTCCGGGTACCCAAGAAAAATACACTTCAGTGCTCTAGGTGCAAGTTTATCCTGCTTCACATGTGCATAAGCAGCACATCCGAAAATTCTGAGCTTTGAGTAATCCACATCATGATCACTCCACATCTGCATAGGTGTCTTGAATTCAATGGCAGAAGACGGACATCTATTGATCAGATAACAGGCAGTTTGCAATGCCTCAGCCCAAAACTTCTTTGGCAAACCAGCTTGGAACAACATACACCTCACTCTTTCCAGTATAGTTCTATTGTACCTCTCAGCCAATCCATTTTGTTGTGGATTTCCAGGAACTGTGTGATGCTTTGAAATACCTGCACACTTGCACAAATCCAAGAATGTCTTGTCCAGAAACTCAAGCCCATTGTCAGTTCTAAGCCTCTTAATTTTCTTGTTAGTTGATTCTCAACTAACAATTTCCAGGTCTTAAAAACATCAACAACTTCATTCTTATGCTTCAGAAAATACACCCAACATCTCCTAGAGTAATCATCAATAAGAGTCATGAAGTACCTTCTACCTCCATTCAGTTCTAGAGGGTCCCCAAAGATCATATATTCAAGTATACAGCAGTTCTATGTGTTCCTTTACTAAATCTAACCTTACTAGATTTACCCAACACACAGTTTTCACAAAACTTGATCCTACTGATAACTTCCTTCCCCAAACAGCCATGTTGTGCTAGTTTTATCAACCCCTGCTCTCCTACATGTCCCAATCTAAGATGCCATAACATGGTCTTATCTCTAGATTCCTCCGACAAGTAGCCTTCTCCAGGTATAAAAGTTTCACCACACAACACATACAAGCCATTTGTTCTAACACCCTTTAACATGATCAATGCACCTCTAACAACTTTAATAACACCCTTCTCTGCCTTAAATGAATAACCTAAAGCATCAAGAGTTCCCAAAGAAATTAATTTCTTTTCAGTTCAGGAATGTACCTGACTTGGTGAGTAACCTAGTGCTCCATCTCCATTCTGATTCTCACAGATCCAATACCAAGCACTCTGCAGGCTTTGTTGTTTCCCAAAAGAACAGATCCACCATCCTCTTGCTTAAACACCTCAAACCAATGCTTATTTGGAGTCATGTGGAACGAGCAGCCACTGTCCAGGATCCACTTAACACTGGTATCCTTCTCTGCTGCAACAAGAACCTCAGCACTCTCATACCCATCTTCAGCAACCGAAACCTCTGCTTGAGCAGGTTTCTTCCCTTGCTTCTTTGACTCAGGACAGTCTTTTCTGAAGTGTCCTTCCTTGTGACAATGGAAGCACTTATAGCTCTTCTGCTTAGCTTCCATTTTCTGACCACTAGGACTCTTACCTTTGTTGTGTTTCCTCAACTTCTTCTTGTCATGTTTGTCAAACTTCCTCTGCACAGTTAAGCCCTCCGCAACATCCCCTGCACTTAGCTTCATCTGTTTAGATTTCAAGGCTGACAAAACTTCCTCAAGACTCAGAGTTTCTCTGGAATACTTCATCGTTTCCACAAAGGTAGAGTATGAAGGTGGAAGTGAGTTCAATATCATGATGGCCTGATCCTCATCCTCGACTTTAACTCCGATATTCTCCAGATCTATAACTATCTTTGAGAACTCATCCAGGTAATCATCCAAGGACTTTTCATCAGTCATCTTAAACCCAAACAACCTTCCCTTCAAGTAAACCCTATTAGTCAGTGTCTTGGTCATGTAGAGTTGTTCCAGCTTCAGGAAAACCCCTGCTACAGTCTTTTTCTTAGAAACCTCCCTCAACACCTTGTCCCCAATATACAAGATCACTGTGCTATAGGCCAGCTCCATCAGCTCTTCCTTATCTTCCTTGGACATAGTTTTCGGAAGCTCTTTCTCACATTGTAGAGCTTTGACAAGCTTTGTTTGAACCAAGATGGCTCTCATCCTTTGCCTCCACAGAGAAAAGTCTTCCTTGCCATCAAACCTCTCCATCTCAAACCTCGTCGAAGTCATTCTGGCCGCCGTACGGGCTTTGATACCAATTGTTGAAGCTTACGCCCCAATCCATCGGAAACAGCTTAGAACAACAACCTGCAACAGACCTGAAGTAGTACTCAATTACACAAGAGATTTACCCTGGTTTCCTAGCCACACTCTGGGTGGCTAGACCAGTCCAGCAAACAGGAGTTTATTGATGATTCAAGGAGGAACCAAGAGATTACAACAAACCTCTAGCCGAAAACCACCAGCTACCGCTCACTTCTCTCTCTACACTGCAGACCAGCTGCTCCACAGGACACACCACAGGAGACTCACACTCTACACACTCACAGTCACTTATTTCAGCTACAAGACAGACCCACACCTTTATAGACTCTGCTGTAGACACATAGAATATGAGGCACAGTGTCAGACTGACGCAACACACAACAGACTGTGTGCTTTGTCTTAAACTTTACATATTTGCATATTGACCCCAGACTACTATGTATTTGTGTAACTACATACCCTGAGCCTCATAAACAAATAAATTCAAACTTGTAGCTTTCTTGAACATCATTTAATATGATCTTCTTCAACCAGATCAAAGTAGGCACACAAATTACAGAATAAGACTTTTATACCACATTAACTTCTGAGTTCCATAACATGGCTAAACCACTTGCCCTACCTCTTCTCCCCACTGCGAAACAACAATTGAAACCAAGTTGAACTCTCATCTGATCCCAATCCTTAGCCAGCAATTTCGTCTCAATCAGTCCCAATTCTAAGGGTTTTTGTGACCGAATTAGGTCTTTAAGGTCTCTGACTGCACGCGGCCGACACAATCCACGGCAGTTCCAGCATACGCAATTCATGGCCATAGGCGGGGTTAGCTTCCGACCTCCGCCCGTTCCATAAATTTGGATTTCCTGATACTGCCAGTAGCTTCGTTTGACATTCTAGACAGTGTATGCTCTTGTCTTTTCGAAATTTTCACCCAAAAATAGGGCTGAATCGCAACCTCGCTTTGAATCCCATTTCCTTTTTTCATTAATTTGCTGCCTGTTTTTAATTTATTGTATTGTATGATGGGCCCTTTTTCTGGAATCTTAAGTTGATGGCTTCTGC